>OZ010737.1:142734445-143047841 GCA_963932295.1 Tipula lateralis
CGTAAAGTAAGACGTAAATAAGCGAACCGAGAAAGAGCAGGGAATGGCCTTGAGCCCCTAAGTCCCTATACGGATTGCATAGTATAAAATACAAAAATGAAGAAAAATAAAAAAAAATTCTTGGTGATTCCAAACATTTCTGCAGACAAAAGTTTTCTTTGATTTGGCCAGGGTTGAATATGATTTGGAAAGGAATAATTTTGTTTTGGAAAAGGATTTTGTAAAAATTTGACTGTCGCCGTTGACCCAAAACTTAACATGTTCTGGATGACGTGGTTAAGTTCAGTTTAAACGCAGGATAAGGTCGCTTAAGGCCTTTGAGCCCTAGATTATTATTTTCAATATAGAAGCCGCAACACACACGTTATCATATAAATTACAAAAGCACCAGATAGTAAAATGTATTATTACAAATTTTGAAACAGAAATAATGTGTAATGTGTCCATATTGACCAAAATCTATATATTATCGTTTGTTGACAAATAGTGGCTAGCTATTATAGGACAATGCAAAATTAATATGATAGCACTGTAAAAACTGTATATTCATGATTGTAATGTTGGTTGAAAAACCTAACTGTTGTTTATTTATTTTACGATGATATAGGTATAGTTTATATATTAATGCTGTTTATTCAAATTTCAAATTGATTCAAACAAATATTCGTAACAAAATGCATAGCATTATATGCTCGCAATACATTATTCCACCATTACTTATATGTCTATAGTTAGCTATAACATCCATAACATATGTACATCGATGAATTAATAATTATTTAACGATATTTTGTGCTATTGTTAGCTGAAAAACAATGCCTTTAAATATAAAACAGATTGGGATTGATATTAGCTTTTACATTGTTCAAATAAATAATGAAAATTATTTTGTATTTCAAAAAGGTGATATTAAATGGATTTGGTAAAGTATAATTACCATCCAAGAGGATTAATTCTATTTGGATATTCGATATTCACGAAAATCCTCTTAAGGTAAGAAACAAAAATTATTTCTATGTTCAGTAAACCATATCTGATGTATCATAACAATATCAGGCATATTATTTAAAAGAAGACTTCAAGATACTAGACCACCTACAGTGTTTTTTTTATTTATTTATTACAACTGATTTATAAATAATCTAGTAATTTATCTTGCATGATTAAAGTTCACGATTGGAGGGTTATAGGCCTTTGGCAAGCATTCTTTATATAATTTTATTATATTTTTAGCCGATTCAGGTTGGATCTAGTAGATCAAGTAGTTTCTTCCTTCGCAGCCTTCTCATTGGATTTGTGTCATCCACAACTCGGCTTCAAAATTGTCATTTCACGCACGTATCACGGTGCATTAACTATTCCACGTAGGACTTTGCTTGGGAATGACTAAATGGAGGTAAAGCTAATTCGCTAGATGCGATGAAGGTAAAGCTATTTACTTACTAGTGGTTCACTATACTTAATTTAAATGCTGTTTTACTTGTTGAAACTAGTTTTTATAACTTATAGGTTAAACACATCTTTTAAAACATTTTCTTTTATTTGGGGCCCATTATTCTGAATAAGTACATTTTAATTCGATAACAAGGAACAGTTAGAGTGCAAGTTTGGTGCCAACAGCCGCGGTTATTGCAGCTCCAATAGCGTATATTAAAGTTCTGTTTTCAGTTGTTTTTTTTTTGTAATACTTACATAAGAGAAAGCATTTGATAGTTCTAACCATAAACTGTGCCAGCTAGCAATTGGATAGAGTTACATATATGGCACTTTAAGTTGCTTCCTTAACTTGATTCAACATAGAGAAACTAACCTGGTTACTCGTAAATGAGTAAGGCAGATAATTGCCTTGGCCATGCCAGCAGAGTTATTGTGTAGAAACTTTGATGCTGTAAAAGTTAGCCGAAAGTTTCGAGCCGAAAAAATATAAAAATCGATAATGCAGACAGTGTCTTTGCTATTCCAGCCGAAAGTTAAAAACTATGTATTTTTTTGATTGATTCCCAACCAAAAATTTTTCTCAACCATTTTCCAGCCAAAAAGAAATTAAATGCTTCGAAAAATTACCAAACTAACGGAAAAACACTTATAAAAATAACTCATATGTAATATTGAATAAATTCAGAAATCTCTATAAAATCAACCTTTAAAGAGTTATGGCTGGATAGAAGTTTATTTTAAGCGGTTTGTCAATGGCTATCACTGGAAAACAATTTGGGTCAAGTTTCATGTGGGGAGTCCGGAAAATTCGATTCATTGAACCCGTAATGCAAACTTCTAAAATCTCTATAAAATCAACCTCTAGAGTGTTATGGCTGAATAGAAGTTTATTTTAAGCGATTTGCCAATGGCTATCACTGGAAAAAAATTTGGGTCAAGTTTCATTTGGGGAGTCCGCGAAAATTCGATTCATTGAACCCGTAATGCAAACTTCTAAAATCTCTATAAAATCAACCTTTAGAGTGTTGTGGCTGGATATAAGTTAATTTTAAGCGGTTTGGCAGACTTTTTAAATTTGTTTTCCATATTTCTAACGGGATGTGGGTTTAATACGTAAAACTTGTCTGTAAGTGGAGGTGGTGGTTTGTCTGAATAAGAGAGTTGCTTCTGTTGCTTTCGTCTGGTAATAAAAGTTATAACACGTATGTGATGCTCTTAGATATCCTGCTACGCAGATACTTACGTGTCCTTCTAGTCTAAAAGGACCGTGTAAACTCATAAACTACCTTCGTGGTTATGATTATGGACTGAAACTGTACACATAAGCCTGTAATTCCCAATAAGTGCGGATCATAAGTTCGCATAATTATACAATTTAAAACAAGCCATATCGATTAGGAGGAAACAAAAATATGCGTTGAAGTGTTCGGTTGAAGTCGTCACTGCATCATTTTATTCTTAAATGAACATCATTTAACAATAAATTCAGTACTGGCACAGATCAGGGGAATCCGACTGTCTTAATAAAACAAATCATTGTGATTGAGTGTGATGACAGAATCTGATATCTGCCCAGAGCTCTGAATGTGTGCGTCAAAATGTCTCATTAGCAAATGTCTCGTTATCTAAATGTCTCGTTATCTAATAAGAGACACGTATCATTGGATTAACGATAACGCCATTGCCCCTATCTACTATCTAGCTACACCACAATCAAGGGATCGGGCTTGGAAAAAATTAATGGAAAAAGAAAACAAAACTATAATATATTGAAAGAGTGTTTTTTAAACTATATTCAGGTATATGCCATACCCCGGGAACATCTCAGAGATTTAGCCAAAATTCAGTACAGTGAACCATTCTAAAAATCATATAAGTAACACCTGTGCCAATTTGAAAATCACTTATTACAATGGATTTTATCAGTGTCGTATATCTTTAGCAAATTAATTATGATCTTGTTGCTGAAAAGGTCGCCTAAAATTCCTCTAGCTCCAATTTCCATGTATTGGAGCTAGAGGAATTTTAGACGACCATCAGTTTATCATTTTGACAGTTGATTTTTATCTACCTACAGAAAAGTGTAAAATTGCCTTAAATTGTTTCACAGTTTAATCTTTTTTGACCGAGAGTACTGAATAGTTCTTGAATCTGTGTAAAAATTAATTAAACCTCCTTTTGGTATCTGGAATGTAGAAATTGTTGCTCGAAATAGTTCTCTCCATTTTGTAATCCAAGTAATTTTAACATCAAATACAGTATTTCCTACGGCAGTGAAAATGTATTGTTATTTTTGACAAAAACAATATTTGAATCATTTTGCAAGGATTCTAAGATATTCTATATGACAATATTTGGAAGAAACCTTTACATATTTGAAGGATCTTTCTCAAACTTTCTGTGAGATTTGGTTTGTGCACTTGTTGTGTACTTCAAGCTGAAGCGTACCCATCAACATATAAAAATAAGATGTCTAAGTATTCAGGATAATATTTGTTGGTGTTAATGGCCGAGCGTTAATATTTGCTTCAATTTGTATAAGAAATGTTTGCAACTCTTTAAATCGATTACCCTCCTGCTTCTTCAACACCACTAAAGAGAGGTGCTGAAAGAGGTATTTGAAGAAAGCGTGAAGATAGCATATTGCTTTATGTAAATTTGAATGTAATTGTAAATCCGAGTTGTTGATAATAATACGTTTATCAAGTTGGTAAGTTCTATGCCTTGAACGCGAAATGAACTACCAACGAATTATTGAAAGAAGTTAAACCTAAAGAAGTTAAATATTTAGGTTAGGCAGGAGAGTAGGATGAAAATTATCGGGTGGTTTGTGTCAGAAGATCTTGATGTGTAATGCCCTTAACAGAGCCGTTGGGGTCACCAAGGAAGAAAGCGTGAAGGTTACGTGTTCAAATCACGTCAGGGTCACCAATGAAGAAACATATTACTTAATGTAAATTTGAATGTAATTGTAAATCTGAGTTGTTGCTTGTATCTTGTAAATCCACTAGGCCGGTTTCGATCTGATGATCATGACGTCATTGAATGACCATGTGATCGAAAAGATCAAATCCATCTCATCAGGCATATCCTACCGGACTTGATATGTTTATACTGTGCGATTCGTATATATACGTTCAGTCGTGACGCGACAGTACAAGAGAATTACAAGAACTTAACTCGAAATATTGATTTTATTAATTAATTGTGGCGTGAGATAATTTAATTATATTTGTTGGAGTTGCTCAGAACGCCACATATTATATTCAATTTGTTTGCATGTGTACCCAAATATACTAAAACTTTGACGTTAATTTTTTAATGCCAAAACCATTAAGAACGAAAGCCAAAAATCACTAAAACCATCGAGATGGACATTCAAAACAGCGGTGGTTTACAGTCAAAAAAAGGCCAATGTACACTCATAGTCCTTTTGACTTCTTTACTTTTCCTAGTTATTATGGTAGCTGCTCTCAATCAGAAATAGCTGCAAAAATGTTAATTTGAGTATGGTTAGGTTTCCCATAATTTGCTCTCAAGATCTTCAGCGATTCTAAAATTTGGCTTGTTGTGAATTACCTACTTTTCTCTAAGGATCCAATATCTTTTATGAAAAAGAAACTTAATGTTCTCTATAAATACCTCCATAATTACCAATGAATTGGAATGTCAGCAAAGGTTGGTTTCTGGTAGAAACTGATGTATTGGTTTAAGTTCCTCTAAGCTCATAGTTTAAACTGAAAAAAAGTATAGTTCGGTCAATGATTTAGAGATTTTGATGGGGACTCAGGATAACGAAACAGATTATGTGGTACAACTTCTTTGATATTAAAATTAGAGTTCCACAATCTACTGGATCAAGTTGGGAAAGAGTTGCCTATGGTTTCTTGGTAATGTTCCAACTTCCAAGTTAGTTATTTTGGTTACAAAATAATTCCATTTCTTAGGCACTTGTTGAAAGAGTACATTTTGTGTACACCCTAGCGGAATATACCCTTTCTGAGGAATAAATAAATTTTTGCTTCTATCGACGTGCTCTGCCCCATCAAATAAGTTTAATTTTTCGGTGCTTTCCCAAATTGTTTTGTGGCGATCAGCAAAATATGAGAATGCAGGTGTGAAATGGAAAGTAACTACATTGTATCGCGAATGCTTCTCCTTTCCATACCATTGTATTATTGTATCATATTTATTTCGAAAAGAATCACTCCCCAGTAAGATATCCATATAGCTGACTACATTTAAATAATTGTTGGTTTGGTTGGAAAGAGTTGCCAATGGCTTCTTGGCAATGGTTTAACTTCCAAGCTACATAGTTATATTGGCCACAAAATAATTCTATTTCTTAGGCACTTTCAAATGAGTAAAATTTGTACTAGCTCTTTCTGAGGAATAACTGAAACTATTGAACCGTTCGCTCTTGATTTCGTATACATAACTCGTAATATTGTTAAAGATGATAACTCTTTTAGTGCAGTCGTATTTGATCACTGTGTTTTGGTTAATTCTTTTTATTTATTGATTCGTCAATGAGTGGTTCCATAAAAGTATTTGATGGCTTCAAGAACCTCTTTTACTGCGTCCTTTACTTTGTAACTATAATACCGTACTTCAACCGTCGAAACCATTAACTGTACGGTGAAGCACTAATCAAAGAATATGCCATTCAAGTCAATTGTCGAGTGGTTAGAGTACGAAATGGTCGAAGGAAAAGCTGGTTTGAATTCCACCGGAGATGTTGTCTCTTCAACGCCTTCAACAAGCACAACCAATTTTTAGTTTGAAAAGTAGTTACAAGATGAGGAAAAAAATAACACTATAGATATCATGAAAGTACAATACATCGAAACCAGTTGAAAACATTACTACATCATAGAAACATCTCGAAATATACTACACTGAAATTTGAGTACCACTACATTGGACTGTGGGTATTGTTGTACACATAGAATTGAAAGGTCGAGAATCTATTTGGTATGGTATTATATAATAAACAGTGCTAAACTACACTGTATCGGATAGGTTTTGAAGCGTGTAAAAGCTTTATGTAATTTGAATGTGTGTTGTAGTTCCTCCGAGTTGTTGCTTGTATCTTACATCATTATAATCCACTAGGCCAGTTTCGATCTGCTTATGATGAAGACATTGAACGACTGGGTGATCGAAAAGATCAAATCTATTTCATCATGCATATGCTACCGGACTTGATGTTAATACCTTTCGTATATATAAGTTCAGTCTTGACGCGACAGTACTAGCGAATTACAAGAACATAACTCGAAATATCGATTTTATTAATTGATTGTGGTGTGAAATAATTTAATTGTATTTGCGATTTATTTTAGTTGCCCTGAACGCCACAGGTTTTGTTTTAACCAGATAGTGTAGAGAAGGCTATATATTCGTATCTCCCTTCAGTGAAAAGCGGCTGATATTTTAGTATGGGAAATCTCAGTTTATTGGTTAAGATAATTTCTTGTCACGCCGCGGTCTAGAGTTCAATTCTTGCCGTTGACATATTAAAGTGCACAGGATGACAAAAAAGTGATTGTGTGTGAAAGCATTTATTGGACTGACTACCCACAATGTGCACCAATACATATTAATGGTTTGGGAAGTCTCAGTTAAGACGCGGTTAGAGCCGTTTATGGTCTTAAGGCCATAAATTGTTACTATGCGAAATAAATAAAGTAAAAAGTTTGACAAATTTCTGGGCGTTTTAATTTGAGCGTCTGAGGCGTCAATAATCAACGTCTGAGGCGTCAAAAATTAAATAAACGCATAACCAGGTGCCTAAGCAATCGGTATGACATTTACTCCTACAGCCACCTTTTGTTAGACGACAGAACTTTATTTGTACTTCTAATACCATAAAAAATGTCGAGTATAACACAAAAAAACCTGTTTTGAACTTCTTCATTAGACGCGGGCAACACGAAAAATAAACAAAATTTAAAATACTTAACTTTGGTATTGAATAAATTCAATTAAACCATTATTTGTTTATTATTAACAAAAAAATTTATTAGTTTCAATAATAAAAAAATATGTATTTTGAAATAATGTTTAAATTACTTCTTAATTATTATTATGTTAAAGCTAATAATTAAAAACAACCGAGGAAAAATTATGAAAACAAACAAAAAAGAAAATTAAAAATCGGCAAAATACCATTTTGGTGTTTGCGTTTTACTACCCCGATAAATATCCCACCGCTATATTGTACATAATAACCAAATGTTTAAAAATAATATAAAAAAATATAATAATAATCCATGCAACCGTTATATTATAACGTACACACATACACATATACAAAATAATGTTGTTTATCGATATATATTTTTAGGGTAGTTACCTGATTTAAACCATCGTCATTAGCTTCAGGGATACATACAAAGCTATACCTGTGGAATATAGAATTACAACAATATAAAATAACTGAGGCATAATTTACCAACAAAACGAATTGAAAATTATTCCGTTAAGCAGTCTGTTACTACAAATGTACCGTAATCTATGGTTAGGTTATATTATTGAATCATTTGGTTTTACATTTTCAACATTAACACAATTAACACATATAAAAGTTTCACAATTACCAGGTCGTTAAGTGTTGGAAAAAATACCTAAATTAATTGTAACGATAATACTGTATTTGGTGAGTGTGAAGTTAAACTGATAAATAATAAATGTTTTAACGGTTATAAAATGTATTAGTCTTGTGGAAGTGTGTGGCGTTCACAAATACGACGAATAGTCACGCCACAATAGTGAAGTAGTAACAAAATAATCGAAAAAAGATTTCGATTCAAATTCTGTAATTCGCTAGAACTGTTGCAACATAGCCCCACATCAATTCCGGTCGCATATGCCTGATGAGATGGATTTGATCTTTTCGATCACACAACGAGTCAATGACGTCATCAGATCGAAACCAGTCAAGCGAAAAGAAGATTACAGATTACATACAAAAAAAAGATGCCAAACATTTCATAAAGACAACCGTCTTCATCGGCTGGTTGTTTCAGCGCCCTAGCTGTCAATCAATGCCACTCTGTGTGGAGTTCAAGTTCGACTTGCATCATTCATCATTAGTTGTCACGATTAAAGCACCCCCAGCGTCATTTATCATTATCACACTTCGACAAGTGCAGTCGTAGGGAGTACTAAAATTGGTAAAATCATTGGGTGGACAATTCTCCAGTTATAGCAATAACTAAGATTATATTATAATACATTTTGAGGTCTGTAATGTACTTCCGAACTACTTAATCGTCTCCAGCCGTCACCGTTTACAAAAGGCGGATCTTTTTACAACAACATAACCAATTTTCACAATATGTTATTATTTTTGTGAAACATTTAAATGACAACGCAACCGAAATCACATAAAACAAAAACAATTTTGTTGGTTGCATCTAAAACGGTTCGCATGCGGCTCCTACTTGATCTTATTATTAAATTTTGGGAACGAATTGAGGGTTTACTTACTCCCTATGCAATGCAATCTTGAGGTCACTTAAGTAAGATTGTATAAATGTCTTGCTCTTACGCTCGGACGAATTATAGTCCCATAAATGCGCAAATGAATTCATGTCTGGTCTGAGGGCAGGCCACTTCATCTCAAGCTCAGTCTCATCGTTGAACTGCTGAGTGATTCAAACTGAACATTATCATGCATCAATATGACATCTTCTCCTATACACCCTGCGTAGAGTACAACATGTCAAAGAGAATGTCTTCGAAATATCGTTCAGCGGTTAGATCTTCTCTTCGGCTTTCATCAAGTTTGAAAACTAGATCTGTGTCTCATATTACCACCATAGTGACATATTCGAAAGCTCAACCAAATTTGAGTTGTTCTTTGTGGTGGCGTGCTGTTAATATTGCGACTCTAGTCGGCCGTCTCGGAGTGAAATTGCCTATAGCGTATATTTAAGTTGTTGCGGTCAAAACGTTCGTAGTTGAACTTGTGTCAAACACAGGTGGAGTGCTGGTCTAGAACAGTACAATTACTTTGTACAAATTTGTTGGTCAATTCCTAATATCGCCCCACTTGTATCTAAAACGGTTCGCATGCAGCTCCTCCTTGATCTTATTAAAATTTTGGGAACGAATTGAGGGTTAACATTCCACTCCTCATGTAATGAAATCTTGAGGTCATTAATGTTAGATTTGACCAAATTTCTGGCTCCGACCCTCGGACGACTGGCCACTTCATCGTCTCAAGCTCAGTCTCATCGTTGAACTGTTTAGTGATTCAAGCTGTGTTACACCGGATATTGTAATGCATCAATATGAAATCTTCTCCTATATAACCTGCGTAGAGCAAAACATGTCTAAGAGAATGTCTTCGAAAAATCGTTCAACGGGTAAATCTCTTCAGCTTCCATCACGTATGAAAACTAGATCTGTGTCTCATATTACCACCATAGAACTACATTTGAACTCGCAACCAAATTTGAAATGTTCTTTACGGTGGCGTGTTGTCAATATTGGGACTCTAGTTGGCCGTCTTGGAGTGAGGTTGCCTTATGTTACTGTATAGATGTTAATGATAAAGAGCATTGTTAAGATAACATACTGAGCTGTCAAAAAAATAATTTGTGGCTTTAAGAAAATTGGTTAAGTTATTTTAAAAAATATGCCTTCTTCATTGCTGAGTTACTTTACAGGGAGTTATCAAAATTCTCGATAATTCACTTTTGCGACACCAACTACTCTTTGGATTGGACGTTGCGCAATCGTAACCCAAAAACTATTGGTTTGGCAAGGAATACTGTTGAATGGAGGTTTTTACATTACAACTATTAGAGAACGAGCACTATTACAGTGGTCTCTTTTAATGACTTAACTAAATGGACCGTATCTGCAGACCTATAGCATAAATGTCCTTGATCAAATATACACGGTACTCTACTCATGTGTCTTGATCATTTTTTTTATCTATTTTACCTTAACGTTCAACATATAGCTCTTAAATTATAATCTAAGATTTACAATTTCATTTGGCTCGGAATTCACAGTCAAATAAATATTTTGAAAGCGGATGAATTATAAGAAACAGTATACATTACCATTAAGCATGGAATATAGTTTCATTCAAATGAATTCCACAGCTGATGTTACAGTACCCGAATCTATTGACCCAATTTTTTAAGCTACTTTCGATTGTACGGGTGTCCATCTGATGGCCAATTGACATTCCTGTCACGACTGATTATTCGATCCCTGAAGACAAAAACCGATTGTTTCATTTGCTGTGTGGGAAGTTATTTTCTTGAAACTAAATGTAGTGTGTGTCCTGCTTTTGACAATTTTGCTGGACTACATACCGAGGTAAAAATGAACTTCGTAATTTTTTGGTAAAAACCCCCATTTTCTTACAAGCGTTCCACACAAACCCAATTATTGAACCGAAAACAGTGCGGATGTTTATTTTGCTTCAGCTCTCCCAGAGAGAATTTTGTACGCTTTTGCACTCTGTGTAATTTTCACTTCTTAAGCACGATGAGTCGAATATGTATAGTTATTAAGTACTATGCAAAATCTACTGATGTACACCAGCTGACCTACCAGATAACAGTAATTGAGAGACTCTATTCTTAGTACACGGTTGAAAAATTAATAACTATTTAAGTGGTTAGATCTAGGATCTCTTACAGTTCACGCTAAAATTTCTGCATCGATTTGGAGCGAATGTGGCTAGCATGGCTTACACCCGCTCCAAAATCTCACCCGAAGACGCAGATTTTGTACTGGGGATTTATTAGTCTCGTTGTGATGCGTGGATGTGGGAGTTGTATCTCGGTGAATGAGTATAAAACAAGGTTTTGATATTTGAGGGAAAAACTAGTGCGTATTTTATACATACCTACAAGCGAGGAAAAGAAATACGATAATTTTTTGTTGCATTTAATGATTGTTGTTAACAAGGTACATGCTTCGGTTTGTACTTAAACAGTAATGACGACCAAATGGAAAAGTCTAGAAACACAAATTAAAGAAACGTTTGTATACCAAAATTGTATAATCAGCTAATTGTAGTAAACATCTCAGGCGATTTGTATTCTTGACCTATCCAAAATATTTTTGTATCCTTGACCTATCATATTTATGTTTACAAAATAAATGGTAGCATACAGATGTTGTACTCATAAATAATTTTAATAACTTTACGCGACTTACATATAGAATTATTGACATTGGTTTATAACTGCAATTCGTTACCATTGAATCCTAATCGAAAGCTTTGGAATATCTATTATGGAAATATTAAAATATGAAATGGTTTGGTCAAGCTGTAATTTCAATGTCGGTATGATAAAAATAAAATCTATTAAAGTCTGAAACCTCACCACCCATTCTGTCTTACTGACTAATGTAATGAATCATAATTTTATTTGTGTAGCTAATGAAAATGTAATTTCTTTAATTTAATTTCAATTAATTAATTTATTATAATTTATTCACAATATTATTGCATGAAAAGTACGATACAACACTTGGAAAGGGAAGAGTATGTCTTAGTTCATTGGCTGGCCCAACGAATAAACATTAGCTGGTAAAAATCCAACTACAATTGATTTCTAATCAGACTAATTACTGAGACGACGACTTTCGATCCAATTTCCTTACGTAGGCTTTCCATATAGCTTTCCTACTCGCGAATAAAATTTTCACGTTTACAAAGCACTGCGGTGTTTCTTTTACCAATAACCATATAACAGGGCGAACAGGCAGCTTATCAGTATCTACGAGGTCTTACAAAAGGATTGTGATTCGTTGCTTGCTGAAATTTTTACCTTCATAGTTATCACTTTTAACGATATGGCGCCCTGACTTTTTAACAGGGGTATGAACTGCATCAGGCTTAAGTTCAAGGCATTAGAAATTGTTAAATATTAGAGTCCCAGTAGGTGATTTACTGGCCAATGGTTAACATTTGATATTCAACTAGTCTCAGAAATGTCGACACCACAAGGTATAGAAGTAGAAATAGGACAAGCGTTTATACACTTAATCGTAATGGCTATGGCATAATATGACCGATGACATTATCCCATAAACGCGGTCATCATATGTTATAAACGTTCATACGTAATACTCCCCTTCAAAACTTTTTGGTTTAATGCTTTGAGGAAGATGTCCACCGCTATCAAAACGTCAATGTGTACACGACTGTTAAATCAGGTCAACTATAGTTGTGGTTTCTTTACAATTTCAAAGTCTTTTTCGATTAACATATATGTCAGATACTATAGGGAATATGCCTGGGATGTTTAAACTTTTTGAACTATCCATCGATGCGATCTGCAATTAATAACACGGTTTGTCGATGTGTCCAAAAGAGAATAGAGTTTAAACAAAACTGTCAATTTTAATAAAATGATCAAGTGTTAGCATCACCTTAAAATACTTACCATTATTGGCTAGGGAGAGACCATCAAACTAAACACCATAGGTGTATTTGACAAGGTGAATTTCATGCTAATCGATGGTATAAGATAAGTATGATCGCGACCAAATGTTAATGTCATCTGAAGTCTTTTTTGCAAAAAAAGATCGAAAGTGGGGATAGATCTGCATTTTTCTCTCTCTCCCTTTTGGCCCAAATAGCTTCGAATTTACTATCACACATACATACTTTCAGTTAATAAAATAACAAAAAATTGTTCATATAAGTCAGGGATAGCAGGACACTCCATTATTATTATAAATTTAGGAATATAGGGACTCCACTTCACCATCTCATTATTGGAGGCTTTTTCGGCTCTCTTCATGTTCTTTTTCTTTGGCTGGAACGTTCGTGTTGTCACACATGTGATCTTCAATACGTCATTGGAACAATTCTACTATTTTGTATATGTGGGTTGTCCAGCTTTAAATGAAAGCTAACGTACTTACAGGATTCTAAGATAGAACCAAACATAGCTGGCATAACTTTTTTATAGTTCCCATATCACATGGTGGTACATCGTTGAGGGAATTCAAAAATTACACGTTTAGAGTGATCTTGTACTTTGAGTACAAAATTTTGTGAAAGAGGTTTACCAATTAACCTAACAATCAAGTTTACACTAGTATAAGAACCGACTGGTTTTGAAAATGTCAGAGCACTTACTTAATAGTCTTGAAATGACCTGATTTCTATTCTTCTGATTGTGCCCGTTTTGATAATTGACAAATGTGTAGCAGTTTGTCTCGAATTGAGATGCTTTATCTTGTGACCACAGATATAACAACTATCTTTGGTAATTATTCAATGCATTATAAAGTAAAGGTACAATCAACCGTTGTATTTTCAGATGGTTATGGTGGTGGGTTTGTGAACCATGGTTAAACTGATTTGGTATGTGCAAGAATGTTTCTGAATACCCCATGCATTCACTTTATTGATTCAATGCATCAAGTTTAAAGATGCTTTAAAGATATTTTTTGATTGCAATCTGCCACAATTAACAATTCCTCAACAATTTGAGTTAATTCAGCAACTTAACAATAGAATAGCCGGCGTAATTTAAGCTGCTTCATTTAGTTATGGAAGGTATCAGAACAAAATGAATCGAACCCAGCCACTACAGATTAAAGCTATATGAAATGAGCACATGCAGGAAAGAGATATCACAATGGGCCAAATGAGTCTGAGTGACTGGAGGTTTTTAGATTTCGTAGCAACAGCTTAATAAGAAACCTTGTCAGAGATGAATCGAGGTACGCGTACTTGGAAAAAGAAAAACATTTTTTTTTTCAAAAATACAATTAATTATATAACATTGTTGTCGAATATATTAAAGTCAATCAGAATATTTCCAATTAAGCATAATTTACTTTATCGGTTGTTTCTCAGGAAAATTCTATTATTTAATTGTAATTGTTCTATCGGTTTATTTCGTTTTTCCAATTAATTCGTATAAATCGAAATATAAACAATAAACATCGAAAACAATTTATTTTCGAATTTATTATTTCCCAAGAAATAACTAAAGTATAAATATCAGATCGTATAAACTCATTAAATTCATGAAATTTATTAGAAACATGGTGCTGTAATATCAAATCGGCCGTATGGCTTTAACAAGGATTGTGAAAAATAATTAGTCTCGTCTGTCTTGAAAACGTAATCAAAATTATTTTTAGTTAAGCGCATGTAAGGCTTGAAAAGACTGTCGGATGAATAACTTTATTGGTAAATGGTTTGCTCAAAATCATATTCTCTCTAATTAAATCTGAGAACTAAAGCGCCATCTGTTAATAAATCACAGTACTATTTTATGACAAAACGCCGAATCGAGAAGTAAACTTTTTTCTTTTTTATATGTTATACTATGAAATCTGTTTTGAGGCTCAAGACTCTCCCAATTTCCCAGATTTGAATCCGGTACCTCCCGCTCCAACTGCCACAAAAGAAACTTTTAACTGAAAAAAGATCTTTGAACTGTGAGTGCAGCAACTGCTTGTACTATTGTTGTGATTAGATAAACGACTGGTATATCCCAAAGTGTACGAATACCGTTCAATTAACGGAATGGACATACTATATCGGAATGAACTTCTTTGTTTCACTGGTAGAAAGTGACTTTGTAACTACCATTATTGATATGCCTTGAAGTCGTAATCAAGAAATGCTAAGAGCCTTGGTTCTTCAGTAGACACGTCTAAATGAATTAACTTCTGAGAACAATTTAAATTCTTAGCTCATTTATTTGTATCCTTGTCGAACTAACTTTTCGAGATGTTTAAATGAAGTGGCTATACTATTACACCACGTCGTGTCTCCTCAAAGGGATCTTAAGAGACAATCGTACTTAATGCAAGGTATTAAATGTGCAATTACTAGCAAGTTGATATGTAAAGTCCAACGGTTACCTTATTATATTTCAGATTATACCCGCAACATCACCATTTTTTATTTTTTGTACCAAGTTCAATTTGCAAGACCCAGTAAGATAAGCTACTCCTTGATACAAAATACTCTCAAAGTATCTTTTATCAATAACCCTATCTAATGCTAAAAGAAGAACTTTTCTACTACGAGATACTTGGAGAACCAAGAGTTTATAATCGAAGTGAATTCACTGTAATTCATCAACAACTTGAGAATATCTAGGACCGTAACGCTGGCCAATAAACCCAACAATATGGAATACGTTAAAAGTTCAATGATCCTTTTCACCTATATCTACTCAGAAACAGATGGCACTGCATGGTGTTGCCTGCAGCTTTCCATGTAATTTTCTGTATTTTACATAAAGAATGTAAAAAATGCTGTTTACATGTAAAATTTCTGACTGTGATTATAAAGCGGGCCGTGAAATATTTGGAGGTAAATCAACCCAAAAACAACTAAGTGGTTTCTTATCACGGCGCAGTCCCGAGTTAGCCATTAGTTGATAAAAAGTTAACACACACCATTATTAGGAATTGTTTAAAGCAGGTCAAATTAGGCACAGGGACCAAAACTATACTGATATTGGAAAAAATACCATTTTGCGATCTAGTTACCAGTCTAATGACGTGAACTTTCTTTGGAAAGTATTAAAAACTTCGGTTGTCATTTTTTTTAAATATTTTATACAATGCAATCTGTTTTGGGGCTCAAGGCTCTTTCGCAGTTCGCTTATTTACGTTCTACAGTACTGCCAATAGTACAGCCTATAGTATAACAGGGGGTCATAGATGTGTTCATTAACACTACCGATCGCAATCAGATGGTGAAAAATCCCTTTTGCATCCTGACCCTATCGGTTGTCAATAACAGACAATTTCTAAAGACGATATCTGTGTGATTGAATTAACTGACCATTATTTAGCTACTGTTGGTGCTAAAACCAACAAGTTAAATTATTTGATCTCTTGCGTTATAGATCCACAGTCAGCTGATTGCAGGAGTAATAAACACACGATTAAAGGAGCCTATTTGGGATCTCTTATAATTCATGATGATCATGTTGCAAATAATATCACGATCCGCTTTGCAGCAGATAATTGGGCTTCATTTATCATATCGTTTTATTTATACTGTAAAGATGTTTTGGTCACGTTTTGAAATGCAAAGATGTCACTGTCGCCGATGACGACTTCTTGGGGTAGACCCCAATCTGTCATCTTCTGGTTGTTTAAAACAGTACAAAAGAGTATATGTCGACACGATACGAGCCATGATAAAGCTTTATATGGATTTGGCTTGCATAAAACTATTTTTGAAGCAACATACTTGGCCGAAAAAGCCAAAAATATGTCACATATTGTACGTTTTTTATGAAGATTACAGGGGTGTTTGACAAACAAGGTTATACTCTATATAAAATCAGATACAAATAAAACGCTTTTTTGGTACATTCGTGTGTATATATTCTTGGAAAAGCCTACACAACCTTAAAACCATGTTTATCTTTTTTGTTCTTGTTTTGATTAAGTTTTTCATAAAAAGAAATATTTGTATTTTTTCGCTACATGTTATGTTGAGTTTGTTTAAACATTTATTTATTAATAAAAAAAATCAATACTGATTTGAAATTGGTGAAAAATTCGAAAACATATTCAAAAGATTTGCCTTGCAACAGTACACGATCAAAAAAAAAATCCATACATTTTCATATAGAGACGTCTCATGTTGAAGAAATAAAAATTTCATAGCCAATTTCAATTTGGGAATACCAACTGATTTTCAGAAACATCTTAAGTATTATTATACTAAAAACAAATGAAATAAAATTTTCTCGTTAAACTAATATACTCTGTTAAGATAACCTTCCGAAAATTTTCGGTTTTATTAGAGTAATATAATTCGACGACAATAACAAACCGATTATATTTTGTATACACATACTTACATAAAAGGAAACTATTTTTCAGTTCCTTACTGGGTTGGAATTTAAAAGTGTGAAACTAGTAACAATTCAATCTAGTTTATCGAGACATAAAAAAAATAAAACGATTACGAGTCTACATTGATTTTTTTTTATCATGAGCTTGGAAGGGTACAAACAACTATGAGCTTGCCTCAGAATAAATAAGATAACAGGATAACATTCAACGATAAGCGTGACGAGCTCTCGTAATGACAAAATTATACTATCTAAATGATATAATCAACTTCAGGTTTCGAAAGTGAAAACGAAATGATTTGAAATCAATATATGTACCTTCTTTACGGTTAATATTTTGCTGATATTAGTACATGTTCATCAATGAATAATTCACCGTTGCCTTGAACTTAACTTCTGGGTTTCAAGAGATCAAACTCTTTAACATAAGATCATAGTCAGTTTTTCACCAAAATATGTTGACGATACACATAGTTCATGCACATAGCCATACTGATTCGCAAACTCTATTACGGGTCCTTGATATCAACGAAAATCCCCGCAAGAATTAGATCATCCCTTTGAAGCTACGGATTAAAAATAACTTTTGAAATTTCTTGAGTGCATCCCAGGTTTGTTCTAAAAATCGTTCGTTCTTAGATAGAAGGTTCCAAACCGGTCCGAAACTGCCTCTTTTTCAACTCGGCGTTTAGTGCAGTATCTAGTTTAGTTATTCGAACAACAACATTTATAATAGGAGATCCGTCTAGTGTTTGCAATTTGTACTATCAGTTATTTTTAGTGTGGCAACACTTACATCATTCGTGTTATCACGAAAAAATTAGGAAATAATGAAAACGTACTTTCAAAACGGTGAGATCTCTACCCAAACAGTAAGTAATTTACTTTATAGAACATTAGAAATGAATTTGTGAAGTGAGTTCATGAAACTGAGACCGAAAACAATACAGATGTGGCTACAAACGAACCTTAATTCATCATTTCACGCAGTTTTGTGATGAGTATGAAAACCACGGTATGAAGACGAACACAGTTCAATTAAAACATGAGCTGAACCAAAATGACAATCAGCAACGTTTCCGATTTGCTAATTAGGCTGTGGAACGCTTGGAAGTAAATGAGCATTTTAACCGAAAAATGTTTTTTTTCCGATGAAGCTCATTTTCACCTCGGACGATATGTAACCAAGCAAAAATTATCGAGCATGGGCAACGAGTCGCCCATACAGTATATGATAAATTTTGTTGCGCTGGCTTTAAATTATTCAGATCTTAAAAATTTTTGAAAGGAACTGTGTTCTTTATTACCATCTCATTTAAAATTCTCAGAAGGCATACTGACTTGTTTGCTTTAAATAAATAATGTTTATTTGTGATCTTGAATGTTTCTTATTCTCTTCTCCCACTCAACAACGTCGATTTATACACATTATTGACAATATTCTTAACATCAATAAAGAACAGTCCGAAAGAAATTAATTTAGATTTCCTCTTCAATTCTGTATTAAAAATGTTTTTTTTGTTCTATCTTTGCTATCTTTTTTGATTTACTTAGTTCCATGCCAGCCTATAGTACTGACAAAGAAGATGGGTCGGCCCATAAACTCTGCATTCTATAAAAAATCGTAGTTAGATGGTGAAAAATCCCATTTACATTCTGCCCCTATCACGATTCAAACCCGGTACCTTTTGCTCCAACTAGCACAGCCTTAATCCCTGCTCCATTTTGTTGGTTATTTTAAAAGTTTGAAGACATAAAATGATGGCAGATAAAAGGCATGCAAAAATCTAACTTATTATATCCGCATTTTACTTATCGATTTTTATATGCACATATATACACTGGAACACAAAATTGCCGCACCACTCATAATTGACTAAAATTTTAAACCAATTTTATTTTCGAAGGCCGTACTCTTGTGTACTTCACAATTCTACATTTGAAGTCTTCTTCTATTGTTTTATGAGATTCGCCCAGGATAAGGGGTGTCCCAATATAGGTTATTACTTCTAGTACATTGCTTAGTAATGTACTAGAAGTAATAACCTATACTAGAAGTAATAACCTAACGATTTATAACAGACGGTTCAGTATTTGCTATATGTGGTGCATTAATTTTGCAGCCTAGTGTAGTTCTCTTTTGGTAGTACATATATGAAATATTTGCCTTGTCAAAAAAATCTATTGATTTTGAATTTATCTAAAATTTTGAACTTAATATAATTGTGTACATAATTGGACACCGAAAAGACGTTTCCATCTATGAATATCTTTTAAAAATGTTTATTTTATGTTTTGGAAAACGATATAAATTCGATTTATTTAAGTAAATATATAAAATTTAATGTTTATACGCTTACAGTTGGAAAATAATTTCACGTTTAAAAAATGGAATACAAAAAGGATAAAATCAATTTAATAATTTTACTTTTCCATCCCACCACCCTCTACATTACATACGTATGTACATATTCACATTATATAATAATTAAAACTTAAACCGTAAATGTTGTCGAATCTTAATTCCACGAAATTCAAATTTTATTAAAGATACAAAGAACTTACATATACGTGTAACATAGTTTGGGACGAATTTATTTCTTAAAAATACTTGAATTAGAAATAGATATTCAGCACCTAAATAAATAAAAACAGTGTTACAGAAAACCTCGTATCGTATAAAAGGTTATTGACATGTGGTATAAGCTTTCGGATACACTAATATTTTTCATTTCGATAGTCTTGTTTAATGAAAGTTGAGCAATAGTTGAAGTTGCTGGAAACTAGTAAGAATCGTATTGAAGTAAATTACTAGTTCAAGACAGTTAGATTCAAAACCCAATCCAAAATAATTACTGCGCTCACATAAACATGTGAAGTTATCCTGTTTTGGTATCCCAGAAAAAATAAACATTTTCAGTGGACTGCACTGTTCTATCCCACCCAAAATTGGGCGTCTGAAATACACGAGATAGTTTACACGGTTTTTACATGTAAAATACGTCTAATTTACACGAAGTTATTTTACATTGTTTACGTCAAAATGATGTTATGTAAACTACGTTTTTTTTGGTAACTGATTTATTAGGCAATTTCATGGTCTAATCGAGACTATCACGGATTATAGCTTGTACAATAGTGATAAAAACCGAAGATATCTAACAACTGGAATACCTGATCTGTGACTAGAGTTCTTTTGCTTCAGCCTAACCAGTCAATGTTGCACAATATCGAAAAATGTCTAAGATTTCCAATGGGACTACTGTATCGAAATTAAATTTGCTAAGTGGCGTATATTTTTGACATATGGTACAATTTTGAGTCATTAGTCGAACAACCCTTCTATTTAAGTATAAATATCAGAATCAATTGATTTTTCAGAACGAAACGATATCGGATTTTTTTAACACGTCGTTATATTTACATGAACATAAAAGTTCATATAAGGTCCAAATTCTGCATTGAAAAAAATATCGCCACATATTAGCCATAAAATGATTGGTCTGATAGCGTATGGATTATTCCACTCTCTCATATTCGATTAAAAATACTATCATTCTGATCCATAAATGGATGAATAGAATGGATTTATACGAATATAGCTCCTCTTCAAACAAGCAAATCAGCACTATTCCCAATATTCGATTTGGATACTACGACCCTCTTTAAATTAATATAAGCTACGATGAATAATGACTATTTCACAATAATTGGATGCTAAAGCTACGCCGATGCACTTTAAATTAGTGATCGAACTTATGTACTTCACCAATTATATGAGCTTTGTTGCAACAAGTTGAATCTCCTTACCCATTTGGTCCAGGTATTCTACGAATGTGTAATATGCGAAAAAGCTGTTAATTTCATGAACCACCGAGTAATGAGGAATACCTCACTGACCTGTAATGAAATAAATACCCCAATGGAAAAGTTTTATTTATTCAAAATCTACATTTGAGAACAATATACATACTTAGAAACTAGGCAATCCTAGTCCAAGAACTGGTGAAAGTAACTTTAATCTATTACAGTCGTTGGCAATCGTGGTTAATTTTTTGTATTACTAGGTTTTGTGATAAATTGAACGAGTTCAAGTGTTTTGAACATTTTAATACAGATGGCACTGCGAAGTGGTTTTTGATTATTTATTACATTAGAAGCACTGGTTTAACTATTTAATGATAATTATTTATTAATTTGTAAATTGCTTATAACTTTGATTAAGAAGGAAAAGCGCATATGGAAGCAACTTGTAAAAAATTATTACTTTCATCAAGAATAAAAACCTTTTAAATTTTTTACTGCAAAAAATCAACACCACGCACATTCTTCCCTTTTTGAGTACAAGCTCATTTAGAATAAGATGAGCAGCAATCCCATTCTAAATGAGTGATTCAGGCTCACCATTCAAAAAACCTCGATTTAAACGTATCGGTAGATCTCAAACTCCTAATACTGAATAGAACAGAATTCTATAGAGAAATACCTCTAACAAAAAAATATGAATTTAAAGACCTCGAACATCGAAGATTGGTGTAGTGCGACCTGCTAAATAACAATTTTTTAAATAAATAATTTGGTTCTTTAGCTTTTAGGACCTTCTTATAAAAGGGCAAATCCGAAACTCATTAAAACTAGTTAAATTACAACCAAGAACAAGTCTAGTATATAGGGTGATATATGGTCAAACTTCCTAATTCCGAAACGAATGCAAGCATTTAAACATCTTTTTAGAATAGACATATTTTCCTAAAACATATCTGGCATCACCATAGAGGAAATGCGGAAGGAGATAGGACATAAGCATTCACTTTTTAAACTGACTATCTGTAAACCCTGCCACTTAATACAAACAACCAAGTAATCCAGATATCTTACTAACTTTAACTAAATGATCACCCCATGTAAGAGTTTTGTTAAAAGCTATCCCCAAATTCCTAACAGTAGTTGAAAACGGAATTAGTGACCTATTACCAGTAATACAAGGAAACGAAAACGTATCTAATGATTTTTTGTAAATAATAATAGATTGGGATTTACTAGCATTTAAGACAAGCCCATTGGAAATAGACAAATTATATACTCTATCTAAATCCTCGTTAACCAGAGAAATATAACTAACAATAGAATGCTGATCTAACTTACTATTTCTATAAATTTGGACAGCATCAGTAAAAATGTGAAACGAAAAATAGTGAAACGAAGATTCTATGTCATTAATGTACATAGAAAATAATAAAGGATCAAGTACTGAACCTTGAGGAACACCTGAAGTAACTGGAAGAAAATTAGAATAACAAATACCAAAAAAAACTGTCTGTGAACGATCTGATAAATTATTTATGCTGAAAGGGAAAATTTAAATTGTGCGATAAGTTTGTTAAAGAGAATGTTGTGATTCAAAGAATCAAAGGCCTTTGAAAAATCTAACAAAGTGAGTTAAGTCAGTTACCTGTTTTCCATACTACGCCAAATATCATCGTTGATATTCAATAATGCGCAGTATTCTTGCCATGACACTTTCTAAACCCAGATTAAAAGATACATTGAATAAACTATTATTAATTATATGGTACTGAATTTGGTTTTTCACAACTATCTCAAAGGCTTATAAAATGTGTAGTAAATATTTTGAGACTTCAGGAAAAATTCGTTTCACCAAAACTAACCCTATCAAGACCAGAAGCTAAATGCAAAACAGAAGGCTAATAATAGGCTTTTAAAGATACTAATGAAGAAATTTAAGTTAAATTAGCTTAATAATAGTGTCTCCAACAATGTGTAGTTCATTGAGAATTACGATAACTTTACCAGGATGAGTAATTTCTACAAACCTCGAAGATAAGTTAGTTTAGTTCCCCAATGTAATTGGTCTCAAAAGTAATTGACAATGTGTTGATTCTTTAAGACTAAACTCGATAATGATCTAACCAGATTCATCTGCAGCACTGATTCATTATGTGTCACTCGTTTGAACATATTAACTGCCCCTCGAAAGTATTTAAATCAGTCAAATATATTAGGGTGAACCGGGGTGAAAATAACCCATTGTATAGAGTATCGATACAATCCAATTCAATTTGAATATATTGAATTGTATTTTATCACTCCAATTCCCCCAATATGATATACAGTTTTCAATAGTTTGAAGTGTCAATTAATATGTTTATATATAAGCATACGAAGAGCAGTACCCGAATCATTTCGAAATCGATAAATTGATTTAAATCACATGATGAATTGTATCGAAAGTTAATGTATTGATCCAGTAGGATCTCACCTTAAAAATCATATTGGTTTAAATATTAAGTGATTTGTGACATCTATTTGACCTTACAAAACTTTTGTTGGAAAAGTATGGCACACGGTATACGGCCTACTAGTATTCAACTAACCCTTCTATTCTAGCAGATATTTAATAGATTTTATTTCATTTAACTTGCAATGCTAAAAAATTCTTGCTCTTGTTTTCTTTTTTCGGATCCATAACGTAACAGGTAGAATTGCGGCTAAACCTCTTGTAGTTGTTTGCCTAAGCCTTATTTTATATACTTTATCAAACACTTTAGCTACATATAAAGCTAAATTAATGCTTAAGAATGTTAAAGTATCTTTTTAATGTACCATAAAACTATATTTTGAGATCTCTTGCATCATATATTGTTCTACAATTATAAGTGCTAAATAGGGCAGGAGCCGTAGTTATAAAAATGGACGAAATGGTACACGGTTTCTCTATGCACGATTCAAAGGATAATAAAATTTCGAACTGAAACGTAAAAATGAAACACAAGTTTTTGATGACGATGTCCTTAAAATTGACGCTCAAAGTGGTAAGTGTCGTTGTTAAAAAAAAACGACAAGTTACACGAGTAGTTATTTGACCGACATAATGTAGATCTCACATTATAAAAAAAATTATTCAAGCGTCGAACAGTTTTTGGTAACCTTCAGTCAGAAAATGAGATTTGAAACTGGTGTTGTCGTTGTTAAAAAAAACGATAAGGTACACGGCAGATTCATAAATCATTTGAAAGGTTTTAATTTGAGCTTTCCAAATATAAAGGTGGGTTTTATATAGGCGGTGACAAAGTTGGTCAATTTCACCAAAATTAGACAAAAAATGGTGTTTTCTACATATTAATTCGTAATTATTAAGTATCGTTATTTCAATTTCCCTGTTAGCAATTTATAATATAATTTGCATTTTTCATTTTTGCAAGTCCTCATTATTTTTCTTAACCATGTTCGGACGTAAATCTTTAGAAACATCGTCATATTAAGATGTAAACTGTTAAAAAAAGTTGAGCATGGTGAAATCCTTAAATAATAATTTTGTGACCATCGTTGTTTTGTGACCATGTTGTTAGCTGCTTCTGCATTAATAGTTTGTTCCAATGTTAAATCTCTTGGTAATTTCGAAAAAATTTTCTTCGTTCGTTTTATGTCAAATCCACGATTTCTAAAGCTGTTCTCTTAGCCTGTATGCGTTTGGTTTAAGTTATATAAATTTTTCAAATATTAAGTCAATATTATATAGTCGTTATCGAGCATAATTACAATGGTTAAATTTTAAAAAATAATGAAGATATTTTCTCAAGACAAATTAAATAGGTTTCAAAATGTCCCATTCACAACGAGAAAATCCTCGATATAACGAAACCAATTCAATATAATACACCAAAATTTAGCTGTTTCATCATGTTGAACAATGCGGCGTGGAGCGGGAGGTACCGGGTTCAAATCCTGATAGGACCAGGATGCGAAAAGGGATTTTCACCATCGATCGTCTGGGCGGTACGATCGGTGGTGAGGATGAACTCATCTGAAACCCAGTTGAGGTTAAAATCCGTGTGCCGTCCCATCTTCCATGTCAGTACTATAGGCTGGCATGGAGCTATGCAATCTGCAGATGGTTTCTACGTAAATCAGTCATATAGCCGGAATGTAATAGTAATATAGTGGGAAGTCACAATGGGCCAATATAGCCTGAGTGACAGAAAACAATCCAACAAAAAAAAAATATATGGCTTAGAGGCCCTTACAGCGTTTCAACTAAGACCTTACGAACCCACTTTAACGATTATAGCACATTGTAGATGGTCCGCCTATTGCCTAACGAATGATTAAATATACAACCACATTGTATGTCATCCGGTGCATGTTAATTTTGGGTCAACGGCGAAAATCGAAATCGAGACCGCGGCGTAAAACTCTCTTTACCCTACAACCGGTGACTATAAATGCTTCTTATGATTCTAATTCATATTTTATTAATAAAGAATCGATAACCACTGCTTTTTTTCTAAAAATATCTTAAAGTGCAACATTTGAAATGCTGTTCCCAAAAACAAATGTAGGTCGTTTGCATCTATAGTAAAAATGAAAATAAATAAAATAGAAAAGTTATCTTTATTATGAATAGCTACGAGTACCAATTTTAATGTGTTCCTGTAATAAAAGTATTAGTTGAACCTAAAGCAAGATTTCCACTTTCTTGGAGGATATATTCACCACCGGATCCATCTTAGTATGTACCAATTACCTTGAAGTATAAATATGTTATCGTAAATAGGCGATTCATTTTCATGTATCTCCAATGCAATTTCTGCTATAGCCAAATCATTTGTTAGTCATATACGTTTGGTGGCATTTTTCCATTATTTCCATTGATCTCTCATTTCGGCTACGGTAGAAGCAGAAGTTGGAGAACTAATTATTTGTGGCAGATACCAAACATCTTGTTAATTGTTCGGCAAAAATGATTAACATTTTTTTAACAGTTTACATCTTGATGCCTATGACGATGTTTCTAAAGATTTACGTCCGAACATGGTTAAGAAAAATAATGAGGACTTGCAAAAATGAAAAATGCAAATTATATTATGAATTGCTAACAGGGAAATTGAAATAACGATACTTAATAATTACGAGTTAATATGTAAAAAACACCATTTTTTGTCTAATTTTGGTGAAATTGACCAACTTTGTCACCGCCTATATAAAAACCACCTATATATTTGGAAAGCTCACATTAAAACCTTTCAAATGATTTATAGTAACTGTTCGACGCTTGAATAATTTTTTTTATAATGTGAGATCTACATTATGTCGGTCAAATAACTACTCGTGTACCTTGTCGTTTTTTTTAACAACGACACTTACCACTTTGAGCGTCAATTTTAAGGACATCGTCATCAAAAACTTGTGTTTCATTTTTACGTTTCAGTTCGAAATTTTATTATCCTTTGAATCGTGCATAGAAACCGTGTACCATTTCGTTCATTTTTATAACTACGGCTCCCGGTCTATAAGGCTGCACCGCATTTTTGCTTGTCGAAACAAAAACTAATTAATAGCCATTTCGTAAGAACTCACAGCCTTATACATTGACGGATAAAAAATATAAATGATAAAAAAGAGAATCGTTCGATTAAGGTTGACTTCACTCCTATGAAAGATAAGCTGTAGAGCTCCAACCTCATCCAGTGCAAATCTGCTCATTTACAGAAATAAGGTTTAAAAATATTATTAAACAGGTGATGTGGTCAATTTCTTTTATTCTAATTTAACCTATTTTTCTACAAATTTAAAGCTTAGCCATTCGATAGTTGTCTGGGTGTGATGATAATAAAATATTGCAGATCTACAAAGACCTGGTTAAGTATAGTTTTTTAAACGCTGTTTTGTTTCGAGACTTCTGTGCCAAAGGCATCAGTACCTTAAATTTTTCCAAGCGGACCAAATTGAATGGAATCGCATATTGAATTATTCCGACAGTTTTAATTTACTGTTGGATTATTATTATTATTATTATTATTATTATTATTAGTATATTATTCCGTTGGAAGTATATGATATAAGGAAACTTGCATAACCAAATTTCAGCTGACTCAATTGATCACTTAATAAATTGCAATGCATTTATGATTTGTCTTATCGGAGCCTTAACAAATAAAAGAGTTACACACAGTTAGTTCTTTGGGTACGAAGATTAATACAAATAATATGGTGTTTTCTGAACATCAATTGACAACCCAATGTACCTGAAAACATTTCTATCATCTTAAACGCGTCAAATGTGCAGAGATCACCTTGTATGGTGTCGAGGGTTCTCAGAAGTTCAATCCATGAATGAATTAAAAATTGACGTCCAAATAGCTCTAAATGAAATCACACTTGAGGTATAACTGAAGTAAATAGTTCCAATTATTACCGCGATTGGTGTAGGATATCCTAATGAAGCGCCTCAAAACTCTTTGACGACTTTTTCACAGCAACATTGAAACATTGAAATGTTGTGGGCATTTGAGCTTGAATTCTCGGCTTAATCTTTGGATATTTCTTGGTTTGCCTTAATACGTAAACCAATTTGAGACGGTTTGCAAAAGTTCATTGAGTTACTAATTAAGTTTCAGCGCACTTCTCTTGAGTTTATCATGAATCTAGTGGCAATAACGCTTCCTTTCTATGTATTCAGACTTTACTGACTTCTCTGTGCGTCACTGATGTCAATTTCACCAGTTTTATGAAACTGGAATAGTAGAAACATGTGAGCACCCACATGTATTTTTTGATGGGTCTTGTTCTCTATATACATCACAAAGCAATGGAAGCCTATATATTGCACTTTTTCTTTAAATCAAAACAAACAAGTGCGTTTTGCTGGCACAACGATTGACATGGTTTCTTAGAGTTTTAAAAATATTTCTAAAAAAATTATTGCTAATTTTGAGGTAAATTATTCACGCAGAACGTTTAAATAATAAGTAGAGGACACTAATTACCAAGATAATGATCTATTAGCAGTTGGTTCAAAGCGTTCAATATTGGAAAGCTGTTGAGAACACTGGAAAATCATTGAGATATGTGAAACAAGCAAGCTAGAATAGTTTTTTTTTAAACTACTTAGGTCAAACCATTGATCTGCTTGAATTCAGAATTAAATATTTAATTAGTTTTGCATTTATGGTTTTCTTTTCAATTATTTTTTTTAATTTGATTTGTTTCAACATTTTAAGAATATATTTAATAAAATATTTTTTATTCAACGATTATTTTGAATGAGAACCATACCTCATTTAACATTGGTTTGGATAACGTTATTGAATATTGGAACACATTCTTGACGTTGAACGGGGTACTCATTTCATTTCAAGACAGTGATTGATCCGGAGTAGATCATATTTTCTATGTTAACGTGACCAGCTAGGCAAAATATATCATTAAAGAATCTCATGACTTTAATCCAGAAAATCGAGGATCTTGCCAATTTAGAATCATACATTTGCTGGTATAAAGTTAAAGATTCTGCAACAAATTTGAAAAGCAAATGGTATGCCAGCAGTGCTCGGATTAATTAATTAATTATTCTTATTGGAATCCTACTCCAAAATTCCAAAATGAGGAGACCAGGGTGGTAAAGATGCCACTGAATATTCTGTTCAATACAATACTTTGCATTATTGTAATAAATACGTTAGTTCCATTATCGTATAATAGATATACGAACATAAACCGTACAAAAAATCTTTGAAAAGAAACTAAAGAAGCTTCCGTAGACAAATCACTAACAATTTCCATGTGTACGGTTTTTTTCTATTAATTTTTAAAAACGTTCTCGAACATTATATAGAACAGGCTCAGTTTGTCCAGCGTGAAAAAGTCGAATAAGTTCAGACCGAACCAATAATTTGGTAAAGGAATGTGAAACTGGCAGTAACCATTGATACTTATATATTTCGAGTATATTTGAATTTTTTAGACCGCCAGTATTAAGATTTGGATAAATCAATTTATACCTTGTTTCAATAAATTCTTAGCACTTTTAGAGTTCTTAATAAATCGAAGAACCGATGCAATTTTTGGTAATAATCTTGAACAGTTTAAAATCGCTTCCCGTTTTTCAATAATTGATGAAATTTGAACTTTACGAACCTCCAACTCTCCTAAAACCGTCTCATTGACTGAATTGACTGATTTGACTGTTTCAAAAAATTTGAACCTTTAAACCAATCATCACACTTTAAAAAATCATTGGGTTGTGCCACACGTGAAATAATATCTGCAGGATGTTGATCAGTGGGAACATAATACCAATTTTTCTAGTTCGAAAGACCTTCAATTAATGATATTCTATTGGCTACGAATTAAGCAAAACGCGATGATACCGATTTGATACGATGAAATGTGATAGCTGAGTCTCCAAAACTAAATAAATGAAAAGCTGATTTCCATAATTAAAATTACTTTATGAACAAGTTGTGCTAACAATTATAAAGAAATACATAACTCCAACCGAGGAATAGTTTGATTCTTCAGAGGAGTAATTCGGGTTTTGGAAAATAAAAACCTTACTTCTCACCGATTTTCTTCATCGATCGTTCGAATATAAATGAAACACCCAAATCATTTCTGAGACGCGTCGGCCCGAATCCATGAAGCTCGACCATTTTGCTTGAACTTGAATCATCTGGAGATCTTCAATTTATGTATATATATATATATATATATATATATATAAATATATATATATATATATATATATATATATATATATATATATATATATATATATATATATATATATATATATATATATATATATATAGATTTGAAATATTTTAAGTATCATTAATTTTTTTTTACGGCATTTACAGGCCATTATTGGCCCGTACCGTGTCACCAATCTGACTCCGTCGGTTCACGAGCCACCTCTTTATACTGTTGCAAGCAACCAGAATATGCCAGATCGCTCTCTACGCTTTGGAGCCATCGTCGCCGGCAGCGACCTCTTTGCACACCAAAAGCAGCTCTCCGTTCAAAGATCGCTGTATCATTCGGTTTGGATCAGCACGCAGAACGTGATCGAGCAAGCGTACTCGATGTCCATTGATTTCATACATGATATCATGAATTTGCATTAATGTCGTGATCTTGTGTTTTGGGCCATATATCACACGCATGATTCTTCTCTCGAATGTTAGAAGCCATCTTTCGTACTCATCCGTCAAGGTCCAACTCTCACATCCATACATGAGAACGGGTCTGATCAACACTCTGTACAGTTTCAGCTTATCCGTATTTGCAAGATATTTTGATTTCAGCAGTGGACGTAGAGGATACAAAGCCCGATTGCCAGCGGCAACCCGAAATTTGATATCCTCGCCCACACTATTATCGTGAGTGATGAGAGATCCAAGATACTTGAATCTCATCACTCCTTCAAACGTGTGGTTACCACTACTGAAATCAATTGCGTCTTGGTCTCTAAAACCAGATATCAGATATTTGGTGTTGGACTCATTGATTTTGAGACCAACGGACGCTGTAAACTGTTTCAGTGGATCAAGTATCTCTTTCACTCCGTTGCCATTTAATCGAATCACACAGATATCATCTGCATAAGCAAAAAGTTGATTGGATTGTCGGAATAGGATATTGTTCTGAGGTGTTGCTCTTTTACGAAGGATGTATTCCAACATGAGATTAAAGAGTATCGGGGACAGCGCATCTCCTTGTCAAACACCGGAATTGATTGCAAAAGTTCTCGACAGCCTGTTCTCAACTTTAGCACAGCATTGTGACTGCGTTACTGTCGTTTTACACAGATGTATATATTTGTTCGGTATTCCTAAATATTCAAGCGCATACCATAGTCTCTCTCGATTGATCGAGTCATAGGCTTGCTTGTAATGTAGGAATACCTGGTGTACATCGCGAGATGTTTCGTAGTACTAGGCAAGAATCATCCGTAGCGAAGAAACTTGATCAGTGACCGATTTGGATGAAATCCTCATTGGCAGTCACCGACAATTTCCTCTGCCAGAGGAGTAATTCTTCCCAAGATGATGTATGACACTAACTTGTATGCTGTGCAAAGGAGAGCTATACCGCGATAATTATCACACTTCAGGAGATCACCCTTTTTGAATATTGGGCATAACGCGGCCACTTTCCATTCGTCAGGCATAACTTCATTTCACCATACCAATCGAACAAGGTCGAAAAGACAGTTCCACAAAATAAGCCCACTGAATATCAAGAGCTCTGAATTAATAAAATCAACTCCTGGTGAACGATTTTTCTTTAGTCTCTGCATGGCCATTGTGGATTCCTCATAGGATGGATCCTCAATGAACATTTTGTGATACATGTAGAACATTATGCCCAGCAAGATTTTTGCGATAAATTATTTTTTGAGACATACCTCACGAAAGCATAAAAGCGATATGCTGTTCGCAATGCGTTTTATAAATTACCTCGTTGCGACAAATTTTAAGAAAATGTACTCAATGCGATTGATATTTATCGCTTTGCGGAATAAAGAAATGATGATAAAAGCAAATCTGCTGTGGAAGCCTTTTTGCGGTTCGTCTAGCGAAAGCATAAATGGGAAATGCTTGCCGCAATGAGTTTTAAAAATTAACGCACCGCGGCATGGTTTCATTAGTTGTACTAAATGGATCGCTTTGCGATAATCAACATGAATATAAACCGGAAAAGAAAATTCAATAAAAGCGGAATTTTTGATGGTTATGATGTGAAGAATAAAAATTATTAGAACAGTAACTCAGTGCAGTTTGATATTTTGTGTAATTTACATTAGAAGTGAATTCAGGTGATTTTGATTCTTTTAATTTTTTTTTTAATTTGAAATAAATCATATTTTTTATCATTACAATATTTCCGAAGAAAAACCAGCTTTAAGAAAATTTTTGGAAGAAATCGTTAGTGACATCACATATTTTGTCAACCGTGAAAGAATACAGTGGATAAAACTAAGTTAACAGATTTTTGTTAAGTTAACAGATTTAAATAACGTATTTAATCAAAACGATTAAAAAACAGTTATAAATCATTCATCGGTCACTTTTGAAAGTTCTGATAAGGTTTGCATTCGAGATGGACAAGAGCGAAGCAATCGCCGTCGAGAAAAAGACAAATCAATCGTTTATGTAAAAGAACTATTTATGTAAGAAAAAAATGAATCAAACTCATGAATTGAAACTGAACTAAATTAAACGGTTTTTATTTCAAATTGCAAAAATAATTTATATATATATATATATATATATATATATATATATATATATATATATATATATATATATATATATATATATATATATATATATATATATATATGTGTGTATATATATACATATATATATTATATATATATATTATATATATATATATATATATATATATATATATATATATATATATATATATATATATATATATATATATATATATTACATATATATATATATATATTACATATATATATATATATATATATATATATATATATATATATATAATCCTTAATATTCCCTAATGATGTTGCACGAATAACTTTGACTAAACGCATGGTATATCGCATATGGCTCTCAAGTGTTGTCGCCAGAATTAATACGCGATCATGTACAGATCATCGTCCATTACTACGAAAGTGTAGTTTGAGTTATTTTTACGACAAGTTTTGAGAATTATATGCATTATACTGATGAGTTATCCGTGTGTATTCTCACAACATTCCGGGCGATATAAAAGAGTTTATCTACATGCGGCGTTATGAAAACTTTTAACAACGTTCAGGACATCCGCTAATTATTCTATCGTTTAAATTATTGCACAATAACGACTTTTCTACCGATTATCTTTCGCTTACCTCGGACTTATTTACTAAAGTTACGCGAAAGTTGAAGTAAAGATAATTTTCATTGTTTTTCGTGCGTGGAGTCAAAGTTATTCGTGCGACAATATATGCGTATTATAGAATGTATTGCGATTAGTCGCACGGCGAGTAATCAACCGATATTCCTGCGATAATCTACGATCTTGCTGGGATGTAAGTCAGAAAAATGTTCACGCCATGTATCGAGTACCGCATCGACGTTAACACAGAGATTTCCATCCTGGTCCCGATTGGTAGTTGACCGAGACCTTAAGGTATAGTGCAATTCGGTGATTCCTTTAAAGAAACCACCCGAATTTTGCTCATTGCTGAGTTGTTGTACTCTTAAGACCTTAGTCTTTCACCATTCGCGTTTCTTCTGTCTACAAATGCATAAAATTTGGTTACATTTACTTACTTCAGTTTTATTTTTATTTAATTTAGTTGCTTACAGTTTTAAACTAAGAAAGTCTAATTATTTAGTTATGTGTGTTCTCAAATGAATTCTTCTTCAGAATGTGTTGTAATTTTTAATCTTACTTAAATATTTAAATAATAAATTTTTGCTGTTGTTCGTTCTGGTTTTTTCTAGTAAAAAAATTATACTGACGTTAGAAATATAACAAAAACAATAAAATTGCAAATCCAATATTATTAATAAAATTATGTCCAAAATATAAATCAAAATCATGACCGAAGAAAAGCGTCGTTCCACCTCAGCGCACATTTATATGATATTAAACTAAGACATTCAACTATCATGTTATATTAACCAATTTGTACAAATATTTAACACGAATTTACTATTTTATTCCAGCATCTCAATATATCATCAATTTGTAGTATATCCATAGCAAAATCAAATATAATTCTGCTTATTTGATTGTGAAATACATAATCGAATGTGTACTGTATCTTGCAGATAAAAATCGAACGAGCCTAATCAAATAGATACACAATACTGATATATAACAAACGATGTATTAAATTTCTCAGAAACCACAAAATGTTTATAGTTGATTCGTTTTTGGAGGGTTAGTAATCAATTTTCTTGTTATTTACATATGCATAGACCTAAATCAATATTATTGACAATAGCTAAGTTATTATAGTCACCACTATGGACTGGTTGTGTTTTGACCAGAATAGTTATATTGCTCGTCTTAAACAATCTTAAAGTTGTAATATTTAACCAAACTGTACAACTTGGCAATCCGAAGAGTGTACAACTTGGCAATCCGAAAAACTTCATCAACTGGCTCGATTATCCATTGCCGACCCCTAACAATCGGGTAGCTTAATGGTGCAGCGTGTATAATATCAATGAGAAAACTGAGAAGCTATGAACTGCAGTGTGAATATTCGAACATTATCGAATATTCACACTGCAGTTCATACACTGTATTTATCAACTGTCGCAATGCATTTATCAACTGTCATATTTCATTGTGTGGTATGAAAAAAATATATTTTCAACTGCCTTCTAGAAATTGCAAGTAGCTGGTTTTTCGAATATGGATAGACGAAAATTAATGAATTAAGTAGCAAATAGTTTCAAAAAGCTCGTCATATTAAAAAATTTTGTTAACAAATAATTTTAATGAACGAGATATTCAAAACAAACTCTACTGATTTTAATACTTTTCAACAGGTTATAGTACTTTTCGATATCGGGATTACATGCCCGATATTTTGGTTTAAATAATTATATTATTTGCTATATAGACTGAAATTCGTTCTCCTTCTGTCTTTAAAGGTCAAAGTTGATCCACAAATCGAGATAATTGTAGACAACTTTGTCTAATGATTTTTTGTTGACATATAGCAGAAACTAAAAATAAATCATATTTTTTTTGTTGGAAAATGATGGATGGAGCTTTTTTCTCGTTTATATTTTATCTATTAATTGATTTTGAAAATTATTTTGCAAAATCATAAGCACTGCAAAACATAACTGCAAAATTAATGAAATCCAAATGAACAATAATAATTCTACCGCACTAAGAATCTGATACGTGAGTACAATACTAATGTTTTTTAATATTTCCAAACAAAGCTCTCCTCATCAAAATGATAAAGCTCACAAAATAAATAACCGACAAGATTTAAATACGAGAATCGATTCGTTTGGAAATTTTAACATGATATAGCTTTAACATAAGAAAGTGCTCATTAATTATTGTATAATCAGTATTGATGTTGGCTTATAACAGTAGATGAGTTAGAAGATCTCCGCTTATCTCGTGAAGGTGCACTTTTGATCAATGTTAAGCTCGAACTGTACGATTTATTGATAATAATGTTCACTGTTAAGGTATTTCAATCAGAGTTAAGGTTTGAATATGTTATAAAACAAATTTCCAATTATTATCAACGATATTCATCAACAGAGAATCATTCACAAACCATCCATTGGAATTACATACGAATACTTATTGTTAAAATAAATATTTGGCCATAAGTAATTCAATTTGAGAAGTAAATGGTGGATTCCTTTTCTATAGCGTATACTGAATCCAAATGTCATTTAAAAAAGTAATGTACTTGCATTGTGAAGTGTAGACTGACATTCAAAATCAACATATAAGAGCCTCCAATTCCTCTTTGTTGATTTTTAAACCTATATATCAAAATTATGTGTACCTGCTGCCATTAATGTATAACGACAACTATTTCCAATTTTTTAATGTAACGTCCAAAATTCAAATTGGCTACAGTAAGGCCTTGAAGACTACATTGATAAAAGCAAAACTACTAACATACACATCGTTGCTGATCATCATTATAAAGAAGACTGCAAACTTTGCAACCAATCCTTTAATTAAACATTATGGTATTGGAAAAATTGCAATCAGCTTCATTACAAACCTAAACTATAAACAATCAAACATGAACGAGCTTTATCCTGCGATGGATTATGAATACCATGGAACGCAGCTATAGTTCAATGCAACAGCTTCTCTAGTTTTTCCGACTTTCCACTAAAATGTGGAACCTGATAGCTACTATCAGAATAAAATGAAAGAAATTCTATACTTAAAATCGATTGGTACACTACCCTACTAGCTCATTATCATCATGTAAGGAACTTGTTCCTAATCAACATGTATATGGCGATATGTTGGTTGCGTCTTCGAAATAATGGTCGAGTTTGGCTTAAATGAGAGAGTCGTTTCTTTCCACCTTCTCTAATGTTAGCTACAGAATAGATCAGTATATAGTTGGAAGAATTAATGAATTTTCGTTCCTAGTAGACAAAGTCAAACCAGATATTATGATCAATTCAAATATTTAGACGGTGTGGTAAATTAACTGATTTGTAAAGGATCTAGTTTTTGCATCAAAGATATTAAAAATAAATTTAAAGTTAACGGAAGGAGTCTTAATCTTAAACTTTGTTACGGATGAATGGTGAGTGTATTATGGTACATGTGGAATAGTAAAGTCTAGTAGTTTTGCAATGTTAAACATATGTTTAGCTTTTTACCCCATATCAGTGATCAAAGTCACATATTTACAATCGATTATAGAATCGAGCTCACGGATGGTAGACTACGAGGTTATCGTCACCTAAACTAATAAAGCGTCGATAACTTTGACAATCTAAAAAATGCTGTCGAAAATAGTAAACTTCACTTTTACCTGTCGGTGCATCCTCCTTTACTTCACTATCACTTGTTATTTCATATATATTGTTCAAAAATGAGTAATGATTACTTCTATATCATCTTGTTTCATATTATGACTCCAAAGAGTTTTGAATGAAAACCCAAGCATTCGAATACGGACTTAAGATCAACCATTTAATTTAATTCACTATCACTCCCATATTCCAAAAACTAAAGCATTAATCAGATAAACTTATTTTAAATATGTCCATCTTCGTTTATGTCCATCTTTTATAAGTACTTGGCAAATGAAAAATTGTGGTCATTGAAAAATTAGCAATGTGTCTCTCCGGAGTTGCTAATTCGAGATCACAACGACGGCGATAATAGCTTATAAAAAATTGGTCATTGATCGCAGTTTTTAGCATTACATTTCCTAATTCATCATTTATCACAATTAGGGTCTAGTAGAATGTTTCAGCCATTTATACATTGAAAATACGAAAACTACTTAATTATTTAATGTTAAATATATGAAATCTACGTCTTGACGCACATTATTCAGAACATGCACATTCGAATGTTTCATAAAATGTACCTGCCTAAAATGACTGTGATCAATGACGAGATAGAATCCTGTTCCATATTCAGATACATCAATTCATCCCACAATACCTTCGCAAGCAGCAAGATATCTCCATACTTATAAACCAGACTTATCTCTCTTTTAGACATAACTGGCAGTAGGTAAAGATAACCACAATGAATATGCGCATTGATATATAATTTGTGCAGTACGGCGACGTCCCAAAGACTCGGACATGAGGTACTCAATTCCCGTAACGACATTCAAATACCAATAATTATTATAGGATAGAGACAGTAATAGAATTCTCAAATATGCTATTGGAAATAGTAGTTGTTCCTGAATATGAGTAGGCCAAGAAAAAAACATGTCAAGTTCGTATATTAGGGCACACAGAGCCATATGTGAAGTTTATTTAAAAAAACCTTACAGAGCATTTTATCCGGTCCAAAGTGATAACTCATGATTAACAATTGGTTACCACTCGAGAATGTAGCTTCGAGCAATTCACTACCAGTTTGTTGGTTGATGATATTATCTATTAACATGAGAAATATATTTGAGCACACAAGCCGGAGAAAAGAGAGCTAAAAATATTGCTATCAACCTCGTGCTTCAAAAGGGTGATACAAAAACATTTACAGTTTAGATGTCTGTCGCACCTTAACTTGCTCCAAACATAATATTACGGTTTGCAAAAAGTGACATAACCACAGATCTAATGACTGATGAGGAAAACGTGAGTAATTTTAGAAAGTAACCGTGCAATCCATCACAATATACTGATCAAAACCCAAAAAAAACCGTTGAAAGAAGTTATTCTGCAACCACACATCCAATAGATAATTATTTGTATGTTTTGTTGTGTACATTTGACCAGAAACATTATTTATAATATTGATGTGTATGAAGAGGCTAGTATCGCTTGTATCAACAGTGTCGTCGGTTTTAAGCCGATGCAAGACTTCTTAAGATGCGGCCGCCCGAATGGTTACTGTTGATCAAATTCGGCGGTTGAACCAAATTACAAATTATGGTTGAATAAATAATCATCTCGATTTCTTAAACAGTTTTAGTTTGTTTTTGAAATAATTACATAATAACCCAATTTCATCTAAACTGGTCAATAGGATAACATTCATCAACTCAATGACCCATCTCAACAGATTTCTTAGAAACTTATTCTGATTGTGAGGACGAACTAGTATCTGAAATATAGAAGTCAAACCATCAATTGACGATACATATTATGTGGCCATAAACGGTACCTAACGAGGTGAAAATAATGTTGCACAAGTATAGAACACCTACTTGTTAATACTGTTAGAGGTGGTTCACAAAGTGAAACTCCCACCAGGAGTATATCAAGTTATCTCTTAATAAATGAGAGAGTTAAATTCATAAGCTCGAGAAAACCGTGCTCAATATTGATAGTCAAACTTGTTTGCATAAGCAAGAGGTGCCAGATTTGCAAAAATTGGGCATCTTCACGGTACAGTAAATTTAACGATCGATGAGCAACTAGTACCATACCGTAGAGGATTTGCAATGTATCCAGGAGGCGTAAGATAAAATCACCTTAACCAACTTATGCATACAATTTAAGGGACTCCTAACAGCAGTGAAAAATAAACAATTGAAAAAACCTTTGTGTAGCTCTAACTAGAGATACCGACAATACCGTGTCGATAGCAAAAAAAGGGCCAATAATTCAAATCCCCAATCGAAACAAACGATAGGAAATTGGCTAGAAGTCCGAAATACAAGGCTGACCTGTTTGCTGAACATTTGAAGAAACATTTCAACCTCTAGACCCGTTATGAAAACACTGGTGATACGCCCAAAACATCTGACTTTGAAGTTATCAAGCCTGTACCTTTGAAAGCACTAAACATTGACATTAAGAACATGAAAGCTCCTGGTTACGACCTGAAAACAGGGCCAGTAATAAAGGAGTTGCCTGAAAAAGGGATACGAAAATTATTGCATATAGTCAAAGCGATACTCAAGAAAAATATGTACGAATACAGTTACAAGTAGCAAGAATAATATAATGATTCCGAAACCGGGCAAGCCTCACTAGCAAAATGTTTTGAGAGGCTGCTGCTCAAAGTTTTAAAATAACCATAGAACAAAGAAACCTTATCCCAGATTATCAGTGAGTAGGCTCATAGGCTTACAGATGTTATTGAGGCTTACAGATGTCATATATACTACAACAATATTATATGATTTTAAAATCATTGCTATGTATCGCTAGAGCTATAAAAGATTTTGAAAGAAATCCCGCATGGTAGTGTTTGAAGATCTATTCTTTACCTGCTCTTCACTAAAGATTTACCTCAATTAAATGAAGATACCGTTGCAACAATTGCTGATAAAACTGCAGTTTTCTCAGTAGAAGGCACTCTCGAGGAATCGACAATGTGGCGTATCGGGCTCAATGAATCAAAATCCACGCATGTCAATTTTACTGATCGAAAAATCATAGCTAGAAACATCAATCATACCGTCAAAAATCAATCATACCGTATGCAAATAAGGCTAAATATTTACGGATGAGCTTAGATACTAGGCTCAGATGGAAAGAGCACGTTAAAAAGATATTAGATGCGTAAATAATAGATATCGAAAAATGTATTGGTTTTTCGGGAAAAACCGTCAGCCGCCTGTATGGAATTACGGAATATAACTCTGGGACTGCACCAAGAAAGCCAACACCAAAATACACTTTCTACATCAAAAATTGAATAGAAATATCACTTTTAACACTTTTTTTGCCGATCTCGAGTTCTCGAGCCCAACACTATTAAGAGTAGGGTTATCTTACGTTAGTACTCTGCGTAAAATAAATAAATATTTAGCTTTAGAAAGTCAATTAGTTTGGTGAGCTACGCCCCAACAAAAAAATAGTCCGTTGGTTTGCTGTCAGAACACCTCGGAATTACTATCGTAGCCATAAGATGATAATTATTATCCGCAAGACAAAATTTATTTTATAGAACTAAATCGATAGTGCAAATCCTAACTCGATGGTAAATAAAATAAATCAACATACATAAATATAAATCAATAAAACTATAATTTTCAGAAAAGTGAGATTCTCAGTCATACCTTGATAATGAATGTGATATACAATTTCACATTAACTATAATCAATTTCAAATTATCAACAATTCTGATAAGAAAATATAAAATTTCTTCCTGTACATTGTATCGCTATATTTTGTTCGATGCACTAACGACCGTATGTATTTGTAAAGCTTCTGTCATCCGTGAAATATAAATTTTTGACGACAATATTTTTTTTTTCTTCACACCAACAAAAAATAAAAAAGCTTTGCTAGAGGAGCTCATAAAATTGTGTTAATAAAAATGGGTGGGAAAACGATTAACTAGAGCTTTATTTTTACACTTGTGCTGAAAGAAGATATATACTCGTACATATGTATATATTATATAGTTAACTGCAGTTATTTGATGTGACCTAATTTTAAATATAAATATATGTTATAAAATATAAAAACCACGAACAAAAGATTGACTAAATCGTTAAATTTTGGTTTGTCGATTTTATATATGTACAAATCCGTTGCTAGATTATCAATTCAGATATAATAATTTATCTATTATTTGTGGTATTATGGTGTGGTCGAAAATTAATTATTATAGTACTATAATATTGTATTGTAAATTAATAAAAATGTTAAAATCTCAAATCACATATATGAATGGCTTTTTCACACAATAACCAATATATGGTTATTAAAAGCTCTTCCTATATACGAGTATATATGTATGTGTATAATATTATCTAGATCGAATTTTTATTGAATTAATAATACGAGAAAAATTATTAATAGTGATTTTATGTTTCTATTTTATTAACATTATAATAAAAAAAAAAAATTATAACATATATATATAAATAAATAAATTTCGAGAGAGGTGGTGAAATAAAATATTGTTATATATCCATGACCTAACCGAATTTATGTACATACATATGTACATAATATACGGATGTATGTATAGTATTTATGTATTTATGTTGAATTGTTCATGCACAAAACGTAATATATTAAAAATTATTATTATTCGTATATTTCTTATGCCAACAAAACTTTTTGATTTATATTTAATGATTATTGTACATATATGTATATAAATATTATTTTTTTAAATTAAGCAAACAAATATAAAAGAAAATTTTCTTAGCATAAACAAAAAAATTATTTAAACCACAATATGGAAAATTTAATTTTCAAATTTTTCTCGTAAGGGAAATTCAAATTTAAGGATCGACTTATTAATTATTCCAATTCAAATAATATTTAAATTTTATTAAGATTTTCTCTTATACGAGTACACAAGTATATATATGTGAGCTAGTAAATAAATATAAGGATATAAATAAAATGTATCCCCATGAGAAGTAATAATCATAACATCGATATATAAATATATATATATATATATATATATATATATATATATATATATATATATATATATATATATATATATATATATATATATATATATATATATATATCAGTCATTTGAGATTTGAATTCATTTCTATTTAAAGCTGTTTCTATTCTTATCTAATATAAAATTATGTACGCACCAGTTAATATATAAAATAAGTTTAACATGTGAATTTCACTTATTATTATTATTTATTTTGTGCAAAAACCAAATCCCCATGTTTATTGATTTTTATTACACATTTTGTATATATTTTAGTTTAATATTTAATTTATTAAAAACATAATAAGCACAACTTTGTAAATATAAATTCAAAGCACACTATATAATTTATTATTTTGATATAAACTCACTATTTTTTACTTCACTAATAATACATTTCTCACTTCACTATCGGGTTCATCCATAAAAAAAGCACAATATATAAACTTATTTATTTTATCAACAAAATATAAACACAACAAATAAAAAGCTTTGAATTATTCACTGTAATTTTTTTTTTAATTTATGTTAACCTCACAAAAACACACACACACACATATATATATAAACTTACACACACACAACTATTTATTTTTTAGGTTATTTAAATTATAACGAGCATTAAATAATTTTCCGTGTCATTTTGGCACACTAAATAAACAACAATTTGGATAAATTATAAAAATTATTTTTACAACTAAAGAAACGATAGTAAACACACAAAATTAATGATAATTTATTTATTGCACATATTTAATGTTTAAATTAAAAAAAATTATATTTATTTTCTTAGGTTATCCTTTTTTTTCTATACATACAAACTATAAAAATAAAACATCCCGATTTTCACGATTTTATCACTTTGTCATTTTTTTTTTTTAATTTAATTTCGAAATTATTTTCACATGATTTTCATTTTTTTTTTGGTTCGGTTGTGCTTTTATTCGATTATGGATTTGATGGTCACCGACAAACACTTTAATTTTATTTTTTTCGTAAATATTTAAAAACTCAACACTAAATTATTTAATTTATTTTATTAAATTACAATTTTTTATTATGTTTTTTTATTTATTCATAATAAATTGATAAGAATAGACGCCATTGATAATGTATAAAGACATGAAAAAACGAAGAAGAAAACTTGTATAACAAAATGACGAAAAGTTGTATGAAGTATACCAGTATAATTACCCCTTAAAAATCGTTATAATGTGTAGGAAACTTTTTTTAGGGTTTGCATTGCTTTAGTTTTTTGTCTTTTTGTGCTTTTTTTCGTTGGGAAAAAAACGTTTTTGTCTGAGTCTAAGGTACGCAGGCGTGCTTTTGACAGTTGGGAAAATGTATAGGGTAACCCCGTGGAAATGAATCAATTATATATTATGATTGTTCAAAAGAGAAAATGCAAACATTTAGACGCTTTTATTTGAGGTGATTTATGGTTAAATAAATTTTATATGTAATACGTTCTAAAGGGTAAGTTTTTTATATTATGGTCAGAGTGCGCGCGATTGGCGATGCGAGGTTAGAAATAAGGCGAGCACTGAACTTCTTAGCTGAATAAAAGTATTTTGTTTCCAATTTCCTGTATCTCCAGTTTTAGGTGCGTTGGGCGTTCCATTTTTCTTTGTTGGAAGCTATAGGTTTGATCTCTTTTCATACCAGTAAAGCACATTTCCAAATATTTTTGAAATGTTGATCTTCGGACGAAAGCATGCATTACCGGTTAATCGGTGAATTGTATCTTAAGAGCGGAACATACCAAATTTCCGGTAAATATATTTTATTATCGGTAAAACTTGCAAATAAAATTTCTTTGTTGATTTTTCTAACATTCTACGATGTAATAAAAATCAGCTAATAAATTGAATTAAAAAAGTCTGTATTGCCGATCCTAAAGATGTCCAAGGATTTTGGCCTATATTTTCGAATACCGTAATTAATTTTCATTCCATGAGGGAACGGATATTAAATTGTGACAGGATTTACTATGGATTCTGGAACTTTAAAATTTTGTCAATTTTATTGCAACACAACTTTGTATCATGTTTCATTAACCTCATACAAGAAAACAATCAAGTTCGTTGGCAAAAACATTGGTCTTTCGAGCCCATTTTGTAAGCGTCACTACAACTGTGAGTAAAAGCAAAATCATTATACTAAATTAAAGTTGCATATACAACTGCACGATTAAAACGATAAACTATTAACTATTAATTTAAAAAACTGTGAAAATAAAGTGAATAGTGAAAGTGAATTTATAATGACCGAAGACAGAGCAATTAAACGCCTAATAAAAGGCTTAGATAATATTCAAGGTCAAGTAATCGCATATACGGTAAACACATCTAAAGTGATATTAGAGCCTGTCTAGCGCTTTAAGCAGATGAGTGGAAAGAATTTCAAGCGCTTGAGAAATCACTCAAAGGCAAATTCGATGAAACAAATTTGGAAGCGGTTGACAAACTAGAAACACTTCATTTTGATTTGAAACAAAGGTTGTTCAAATGGGAGAAGCAATATGAAGAAAACCATACACAACAAGGGAACATGTCGATGGAAGAATTAATGTTGAACATTTTTTTACAAGAGATATCGTCGATGATCTTTTGATGGAAACTATTCTGAATTTCCATCATTTCGCGATCTATTCAGAGCATCGATACATAATAATAGAAACATTTCCAAAGTTCACAAATTAAAATACCTGAAAGGTATTTTGAAAGGCGAAGCTTACGCATTGGTTAATCATGTGGCGATTACTGACGCTAATTACGATGAGGCGTGGGATAAAATAAAAACCAGATATGATAAAAGAAAGCATGTCGTTCAAACCCTATTGAAACAATTTATTGAGCAACCAAATATAAATCAGATCTGTTCAAAATTACTCCGTCGTCTCACTGATACGTCAGATGAAGTATTACGAGGCTTAAATTTTCTCGGTTCATAGGCTGAAAGTCGTGACCCATGGTTGATTTATATCATCATCAATAAATTGGACAATGACTCAAAGGAAGCATGGGTTCATGAAAGTGCTGAAAGAGCAAACCGATTATCACTAAAAGGGTTAGTGCATTAGCCACCAAAACTTTAAATGTAGTATGTCCAATCTGTTCCGGAGAACACTATGTAAGTAAATGTGACCAATACCTTAGCCTAGCTGTTCCAGAGCGAAAACAAAAAGCTGCAGAGAGAAAACTATGCTTTAACTGTTTGTCTTCCAACCACCAATCAACTGTATGTAGGTCAAGATACAGTTGTAGAATTTGTAAATGAAGACATTACATTAACATTACATTAATTCTAACAAGGAACCAAAATCAGCAGAAATTAATCCAAGTAATCAACTCTCATCTACAAGCTGCAATACAATTCTGAAGAATAGATCAACGATTACTGAGCATTCACCAGCTATTCTACCTACTGCCATTGTTTCGATTAATGACAAATATGGAAGAGCCCATAAATGCCGCGTCTTACTTGATTCGGGATCACAGATCCTAGAGATGTTCAGGGATCTGGTTGGTGTTTTTATATGAGCATAATACCATTATATCGTGGTAAGATCATCTTGTTAGGATAAGAACTACTCAATTTCTCGATTAATTCAAAAATTTCGGTTATTGATTTAATATACTTTTGCACATAAAAAAATAATTCAATAAGCTATATGTCAATATGAGCCAGTATCCTTGGACATCTCTAGGATCAGAGATATACATTTTTGAAAACCAGACGAAATTTTCGAATTTCTGAATTATTCGGAAAATTGATTAGCTTTCATCATAAAAAGACGATCTTACCTCGATATAATGGTATTATGCCAAATCATATGAAAACATAAAACAGACCCTCTGGACATCTCAAGGATCAACGATACAAAGTTGTGATGAAATAAAATTGACAAAATTTTAAAGTCCGAAATCTATAGTTAATCTCGTCACAATTTAATGTCCGTTCCCTCATGGAATAAAAATTAATTACGATATTCGAAAATATAGGCCGAAACCCTTGGACTTTAGCATCGGCATATCTAGGATCGGCAATACCGACTTTTTTATTTTATTTCAATTTCTTTGATTTTTATAACATTGTTGAACATAATTATGTTCTTCAAAATTGGTTATTTGTTACAACATATCACGTTTAATGATTTGGCTGTTCGAAAACCTACTAGACAAGTTTGAGCCTTCACTGAAACTATCAAAACTTTCACTTTATAATCATCGTTTAATTTTAAATTTTGATATATTTTTCAATTCTTATTGGAAAAATTAAATTTAACAGTGTAATTTTTTGTTATTATTTTTAGCACAAACTTCACACTCATAAATAATGTCAAAATAAATTTTAATTATTTTATTTTTAATAAATTTGTTATTTAAAAATTATAAAATTATTATTTTTATATATGTTGTTCTTCTTCCGACATACCTTCATAAAATGTATCATTTGAAGCATTTTAATTCGTTTCTTTCATTTAAATATAATACTATCTCTTTCTCGCCATGTTCGTTCCGACCAAAAGATAAAGTTTAACCATCTTGATGAAAAAAATTATAAGAAAAAATACATCATTTTCAACCAATGAAATTGGTTAAATAATTTTGGACGGAAGGAAGGAAGGAACGCAAGCTTAAAGTCGTCTTGACAGCAGTTAAATCAGTTATTATGATTGTGATTTTTTGAAAATTTAATAAGAGAAATGTCAAATAATTGAGCTAAAAAATTAGTTATTAATATTATATTTTGATATAAAATAAAAGCCTCAGATAATTTTAAGAAAGAATGGATACTAAAAAACAACAGTATGTGACTATTTTCAAAGCTCGAAAGACCGAAAGTTTGGTATGTGCAACGAACCCAAAAACAAATAAAATGTGAATGTAGCAGTACCAGTAGAATGATTTCCCATATCAAGAGTCAGCATATAATAAACATTATACAAAGCCAATCGCCGAAATGTCCAAGGCCAAAATAGCTGATTATTTCGTCAAACGTGATAATGATTATATTCTTGCTGTTATAGCTCGTCTGACCGCCAAGGATAATATTCCATTCAAAAAAGTGCCAACATCGTATGATCTACATGTTTATGCAAAACAAAATAAACTGTCAACTTTCCCAAGTCTCCGAACACTGTGAAAGGCATTGTAATGGAATACAGTGGCTAAATTAAAAACTAAACCATTCCTGAAATTATGGAAAATATGAATCATGATTAAGAAGACGTTGAAGAACCCATTTTAAAATGGGATGAAAAATATCTCGGAAGAGATGATGAATTCGAAATAATAAATAATCCATTTGAAAAAACAGCAATCATTGAACATATTTCCATAAATCCTAAAATTATGAAGGTCATAAAAATTATAGAAATGTTCAAACGTACACCAACAAAAAATGACATTTTGCAGACATTTATCAAAGAATAGTTTAAAATAAAACTATTAGAATGCAAAACCAGGTGGAAAAGTCTACTAATAATGCTGGAAAGATTTTATAAAGTGATGAATTATAAGGCAAACTTTGATTGATATTCAAAATCAAATTCAATCAAATATAGAAATTACAAAATATGAAATAATTGAAATTAAAAGAATAATAGCTGCACTATCTATAGCCCATAAAAGCTGTAGAAACACTATGCCGAAGAGATGTAGATTTGTATGTGGCATGCTTGACGTGATACGTACTGAAAATACAAAACTGAATATCGAACTAAAAGATGCACTAATCAAAAGAATTATAGAGAGCAGAAATATTTTATCTAATGTTTTTCAATATTTGAGTTTTTTTTTTCTTTGTTTAAATAATTTTTCTTTAGTATTTCTTTTTAATTACAATCTAGTCTTAGACTAATAAGCAATTTTGTTCAAACTTAAACTACTACATTTTACTGAAATTTAAGGGTTCATCCATCGATGTACTCCTTATTACATGATATTTGTTATTTAATCGCGCTTTTGTTGTGCGCTAGATACATTTATTTTAATTGATTTTACACTAACGCAAAAGGCTTTACTCTTTGTAGCCTTCTTAATAAATCCGTATTATCCAGTAGCTGGAAAGCCTCTATGTTGACATGATGCAGCATTCGTTGTTCGTGACTTCTAGTAAATTTCATAGTTTCAGTTTTGACGGGGTCTATGCCCAAACCTTTGTGTATGTCTATATTTCTGACAAACCATGGTGCATTCACGATGTTTCTTAACACCTTATTTTGGAACCGTTGGATATTATCTATGTTGGTCTGCTTAGTACAGCCCCACAGCTGTATACCGTAAGTCCAAGCAGGCTTCAATATTTGCTTATATAGCAGAACCTTATTAGGGATTGATAGATGAGAATTTCTTCCCAGTAACCAATACATTTTATTGTATTTTAAACCCATCTCATTTCTTTTCTTTTTAACATGAGCCTTCCAGCAAAGCTTAGCGTCTAATGTCATACCAAGATATTTAGCAGTGTTTGCATGCGGTATTTGTTGATTGTTTAAATATACTGGTTTGTATACTATCGCCATTGGTTGGCGCCAGATTTTTGTCCAGTTCAATACTTGATCTATGGCGGCTTGCAATTTCTCTGTTGTATCTGAGTTGTTGTCACCTACTGCCATGATGGCTGTGTCATCGGCGAAAGTGGCAATCGTATTGTGGTGTGGGAGTGGAACATCTCGGGTGTATAATAAATACAGAAGTGGCCCAAGTATACTTCCTTGTGGAACTCCTGCTTTTATTTCTTTTAACTCAGAGTATTCATCTTCTTGCTTTAGTCGGAAATATCTTTCTGTTATATATGATTCCAGTATTATGCTGTACTGTTTAGGTAGGATTAGTTTGAGCTTGTAGATTAAACCTTCGAGCCAAACCTTGTCAAAGGCCTGTGGTACATCAAGGAATACTGCAGAACAAACTTTTCTCTTTTCTAATGTCTTCTCAATAATATTGGTTATTCTATGGACTTGGTCAATAGTTGAGTGCTCACTGCGAAAACCAAATTGGTGATTCAGAATTTGGTTATTTCTTTCAATTATAAGTTTGAGTCTTTTTAAAAGTAACTTTTGAAAGAGCTTAGACATTATCGGAAGCAACGATATAGGCCTATATGATGTAATTAGATGTGGTGGTTTTCCTGGTTTAAGAATCGTGATAACCTCAGCTACTTTCCAAATTTTTGACACATATTTTAATCTGAATGAAGCATATATAATATTAGTTAACTTCACCGTAGCTTTTCTCGGTAGCTGCTTTATTATTTCTCCGGTAATCAAATCAAACCCGGGTGCTTTCTTTAAGTTTAAATTGTTTTTAATTTCGTTTGCTACATCTTTGGACGATGTAGGTGTAACATCATCGTGTATTTGAATTATGTTTTCATCAAATGTTTCTCGCAATTGACATTCATGAGGTTGAAATATATTTTCAAGATGGTTAGCAAATCCTTCAGCTTGTTTTTCCTCGCTCATGTTCCATCCATTTTCCTGATAGGGTGTATTGACATTATTGGCCTTTTCAGAGTTTTAGTTGCTTTCCAGAGTGAATATTCTGTATTACTGTCATTCGTCAATTTACTTAAGTATAGAAATTAAGTGACTCATTTTTTAATTTCCGAATTTCTCTTGTTAATTGTTGAGTAAGATTGTTTAGTCTTTTTTTATCTTGTGGAGCTCTTGTTTGGTGCCACTTTTTTCTGGATTTGCGTTTATCCCTAAGGAGATCTCTAATTTCTATTGGATAGTTATTTTCTTTTAACCTTGATTTGATTTCTGGAGTACTTTTCCATGCTGATTGCTGGATATCCGTAGTGAACTTTTCTACTTCTTTGTCCAGTTGGGCTATAGTTTTTAAAGGAACTTTCAAAAGTATTCTTTGTTCGAGGTGTACTTTGAAACTTTTCCAGTCCGTGTATTTGTTAGTTAATGCTGGACTATTCCCTTTTTGGATGATATACTCGGTTAAAGTTAAAACTATTGGAGAATGGTCTGAGCTCATATCTTGGCTCTCTTCGACTTTCATAAAATCATTAGAAATATTTTTGGTTATAAAAAAATCGATCAGGTCAGGTATTTTTCCTGGGTCAGTTGGCCAATATGTTGGTTTTTCTGATGAAATGGATTCACATCCATTTTCTTTAATAGCGATTAGTAATTCTTTTCCTTTAGTTGTCAATCTAGAACCCCAGTGAGTATTCTTCGCATTGAAGTCACCACCTATGATGAACCTTTTCCCGAGCCGTTTGAAAAACTCTGAATATTGTTTGTTTTTAATAGAATGTCTTGGTGGACAGTACAATCCTGCCACAACAATGGGAACGTTGTTAGTTTTTATATAAACAACTGTGGCCTCTATTTCTTCGTTTTCATACTTTGCTTCTTCAAAATGTTGGATATTTTTTTTAATGATGACTGCGTTTCCTCCTCTGGCTGAATTAGCTGGATGAATAGTATGATAAACACAATAACCTTTAAATGTAATGAAGGATTGTTTAGTAAAAGTGTTTCCGAAATAAGACACACATCTATATTCTCAATATTGAGGACTGCTTGTAGCTCGTGCTGATGTCGGAGCAATTAGCATTCCATGACATGATTTTCATTGTGCTGTTCATTTCTGCATTAATTTGGGTTTAGCTTCCAATGCTTTTTCTTCCAATTTTTGTAGCTTCTCATCAAATTTAGTTAATTTTATGAAAATATCTTGTAATGTTTGACTGATGTCAACATCTATCAATTTTTGCTGGGGTTAATTGACTGCGCTTCTAGTTGCTTCGGCATATGTATTCTGTTCTGTCTGCTTCTCATACCGATTTGCCAGACCATACATTTGAGCTTTATTCATCCTTTGATTTTTGATTTTCTGCATTTCCTTTGCAACAATACATCCTCGATAATTAGCAGGATGACCTTGACCACAGTGTACACACTTTAAATTAACTTGCGGATTGTCGAATTCACCAGTTAGATGGCGTCCAGCACATTTAACACACCTTGGAAGTTTGCCACAATATTTTTGCGTGTGTCCATATGCTTGACATCTTTTGTACTGCGGAATTAAGTTAGACTTTCTAAGTGGTTGAATTTCCACTTTGCAGCCCAATAAACTAGTAATCTTATAAATTTTAGTTATATTTTCGTCACTGCTGAATGTTAGTACGAACATGTCTAGCTTCTTTTTATTTCTCCAGCTAATTTTGTTTATTACACTGATTATTTTAAATTGTTTGTGGTTTTTGTGGTGGTGACGGTGTATTATTTAACCTTCTCTTTTTATTTTTTCTAGACTTAGCACGAATCCATTCGGTTTCTTTAGCTAAGTCTTCCTCATCATTCAACTTTTTTATTAGTTTTAGAATTAGTGTCTTGGTTCTGTATCATTGATGATTCGGTTTGACATTTACCATATTCGACATTAAATTTGGTATTCTGATTCTGCTTCATTAATGGCTTGGATTTTATGCTGCTTTAATTGCATCATTTCTTTTTTAAGTTCGTTAATTTGTTGTTGTAAATTGAGAATAATAATGCTTTGCTGATTTTTCTCTTCTGTTACTTTTTGCCATTGGTTGTATAACATTTGCTCTTGTTCTGTGTCAAAACGTTTCAGACAAGGTGTTTCAGTGTTATTATATGTGGTTGTTATACCTGCTTGTTGGGGTGAAGCTGCTGCACCCATATTATTTTGGAAATGTTCCATATTAGTATTTTCAAATGCGAAATTAAAAGTTTTTTGAGGACATCTAGTAACCCTTCCTCGTCTTTCGAACGGTCTGCTTATTATTTCCATATTCTTGTTGTTTTGCGTATGCAAGGATTGGTCATCCCCAGAATCCTTAGAGCCAGTCTCATCGGAGAGTGGATTTCCCAATGTTTCCATTAGTGTACCAACTGGGGTATTACTTCCTTCTGTTTTACTCATTGCATATCGTATATTTATAGTGTCATCCACTCGCCTCTAGTATTTAGCCGTTTTTTTAACGTTGCCCGGGAGTTACCACTTGGAGGTACACTTGACACATTTGGTGGTCTCTACATAGTTGCAAAGTTGGAATATAGACCACAAAATCATGGCTATACAGACGATCAACTCCTTCCCTATTAAAGCGCACCCAAAACCCCAATTTGAGTGACCCAAGAAATATTAGATCAGATCCTGGCGATAATTATACAAATTTTCAAACAACAAGCAGAACAGGTATAAGTTGAAAAAAATTGGATTAATTCAATCACCATAGCCAGATTCAGAATCTGATGTAGAATATTTCTATGATATAGAATAAGTGATTCCGCTGAAGAAATTGATGACGATGTAATAGTAACCTCGCCAATACCTGCACCGACGATGACACCGAGTGAGAGATTACAACTTTTGAGTCATGAAAAAACAACTAAATCTAATAATCGAACTGGCCAAGTAAAGGTATTTAATCAAATAATTAAATAAGAAATGAATTTTTATCATCTGGTTACAATCAGTTTCATTGAAGTCTAGATGATTTCACATTGAATCCTAATAACTTTTATTTTTATAATTTATTAAATACAATTATTTGTGTAATAACTATTTTAATTGAATAGAAATTTAATTCTTAATTTATATTTAGTAGTACGTAAAATAAAAAATGTCTTCAAAAGGATTAAAAAATTGTATTTAAAATTTCGGTGATTTATCGGTAAATCGGAAAATTTTACCAATTATCGGTAATTTCAAAAGTCGGTAAATTTGCATGGCTTACTAAGGACTGACAATGCCGTAAAAATTTCTTATTTTACTTGAGTTACTAGTTTAGAGTTTTTGACATTATTAACTGGTTAGGTCAATCGTAGAAAACTGATTTGAAAGTCAAGTATTTGATTAGCATAAACGTCAGCTACAGTTGAATAGCTTTGAAGTTTATCTTTATGATTTAATTTTAATAGTTGCCTTAAACGGTTGTTATATGACAAACACTAATGTCAGATTACATAAACATTCAACATAATGGCCGGATTAACCGAACAGGTTTATATTTGTTAGTATTGTAAATCATTAATTAAATTTATAATAATGAAGTTTTTGAAATAAAATAATATAATAATTGTAATATTAATTTTAGAAATAATTTATATTTTAATTAAATAAATGTGTTATAATTTAAAATATGTATTTGTCTAAATAATTATTTCATCGTAATACGCCAATATTGCCTAACTCATAAATGACCTGAACATCAAATATTTGTTGTACATGGAAGTAGAAAATACGTATCCTGTTTGAAGAAATGTAATGACTACTAAATAATAATCTATGGCTTAGAGGCCGTAAATGGCCCTTACCGCGTCTCAACTGAGACATTACGAACCAATTTTAACGATAGGTGTACATTGTAGGTGGTCAGCCCAACGAATGTTTTTACACACAAACGCGTTATTATGTCATCCGGTTGCATGCTAATTTTTGGTCAACGGCGGGAATCGAACTCAAGACCGCGGTGTGATGAGAAACTCTCTTAACCATTAAGCTACAACCGGTGACTACTATACAAAGAAAATTATAGACTTAGTTTAGGTGACTATATAACTCAACTTGAGAGTGACTTCCCCTATATAGTCAAAGTCAAACGTTAGAGTGATATTGCACTGCGTTTCCAATATCCTCTTGATGGACATACTTATATCGATTAGTGACAATGTTTGTCGAATAACGGTTTTATAAATTTCCGAATCTATAGCCAAATAGACGACTTTTGGTTTACCGGGCATGATTTACAAAGTTGTTTCGCTTCAGCTAGACTCCCATGTCGTCGCTGGTTTAAGGTTTTCCTACTTTCATTTTCCCTTGCGGGTTCCAGTCATGGTCGTTACTTGGTGATTTTCTCAGTGACATTTGTCTGTTTATTTCGTTCTCCATGACTGACTGATTAGTTTTTCTTTCCAGTTTAATATTAGTTGTGGTGTTAGGCCAGAAGAATTTCAATATTCGTCGAAGACACTGGTTTAAGATCCACTGTACCTTCTCACTCTATCTGAAATTAACAGTACTTCTGATTTCTCAAACAAGTTGAACATTCGTATCTTGGACTTGTGAGACAGGGGAGAAGAACTTCAGTTTTGACTTTATTCATGCGTTTGTCTTCCACGGTCCCATCTGTTTTCACTATTGTGCACCTATGGGTATATAAATTCATTGATATCTTCAATTTGTATATTATTGATGCGCATCGGCTTCAATCGGATGCCCATTTCCCAATGTATCTCTCTTGTTACATTCATATTTATAGTATTAAATACGCGTTCGAAATCAACGACGAGCAGGTACAACGGTGAATTGCATTCACTAGCAACAGCTGTTTAATATCTAAAGTTTGATCGTAGGTGAGATTCTGTCAAGGATGATCATTGAAAGTATGATGTTGGGTAGAGGAAATACCTCGCTAATTTTTGCGTTCATTTAAATCACCTTTTTGGAAATTCTGTCAGAATTCCACACTTCTTGGATTATTTGTTTGCAACTGTAGAACTTTAAATGCTCCATGGCTCCTTTAACTTACCTTCCCCTTGGTGTTGGAAGGAGTGTTGCTAGTTTTGTTGTTGGTGTCAGTTCATTACCAAAGATTTTCGATGCTGTTTGAAAACATCTTCGAAATATTGTTTTTGTCTCTTTAGCCGAACTAGATCCGTTGTAAATACTTGACAAGTTCCCTTCGGTCATTTCGTGCCATCGTCTTAACACATTTTGTCGGTACATTTGTAGCCTGTGTTGACCGCGTTCTTCAATCATTCTCCCAATTGTATTCTTGGAGGCCGAGAACTTCTGTGGCCATTTTGATCTAGGTTTTTTCAATTTGATTCTATTTTTATGATTTGAAATGTTGCCACTACCAGTTTGTAATCGCTGTGTAGGTCTGCTACTCAAATTGTTTGATATCTTGTAGTAATGTGAAGAGTTTCTTGTTGACTTTTACGAAGTCTATCTGATTTTCGGTTCTGCCATCTGGTGATGTTCATATGGGTATTTATGTATATTTTTGTGTAGGAATGTACTGTTGCCTATGGCCAACTGATTTCTGACCCAGGAGTATATAAGTCTTTCTCTATTGTTGCTACATACAGAAACAAATGACGCATAATTATTATTTTTACATTGAAACATCCTTGTACGAATTTCACGTCGTTCCTGGTATTGTTGCTTTTTATTATTCGTAGAATTCAGTTTTTATTATAAAATTTATTTCAGTTGGTCTCGTAAAAAACAATGTAACGAAATTGGTACTGCGAGTTTCTTGGATTCTTGGTAGAATTCAAAGCCTGACCTATTTTCAATTTGTCTCGTTAAATTAAACCTTCATTTTGGATTTTATAGAAATTATATATCTGCTGTGCATACATATCGGAGTGACACTTCCGAGTAAGATATAAGAATGAATACTACCATTTAAACAGAATAACAGCAGGAGTGCCACAAGGGAATTTTCTTATACTAATAGTTTATTTCTTATATACTAGAGGTATACCAATTACAGGAACAACAATGGCAACTGCAAAGAACATCAATGACTCCACTAGTAACTTACAGAAGGTTATTAACCTGACATGTAACTGCACAAAGAAATGACGAATTGAATTAAATGAAGCAGAGTCAATCCAAGTTGACCTTGCAATTCTAAAAGTTAATCATATACCAATAATAATTAACGCGATAGCAGAACCGCATGCAAGCACCGCTAAATATCTCGACATGACTTAAGATGCTAAACTAAGGTGGAAGGAACACATAAAAAAGAAGAAAGAGGAACTTCACATAAAATTCAGGAAATTAGAAATATATTTGACAAATATCAAAATTACATCCGTGGTACATTCGAAACCGTAACCTGAATCGAGATCTAAAGATCGAGCGTGTCGTGAATGAAAGTAGGCATCATGCAACAAAACACCTTGAACAATTGCATCAGCATGGAAATCTGGACAAACATGCCGAAATTTAAACTCAAACAAGTAGACTGCAAAAATCAAACCACTAGATTTGTCGCGACGAGGAGGTCACTAGACTTACTGTGACGAAAAATCTTAGGAGGTGTAACACGACCGAAACAAAAATACATTTTTATAAGATTCGCCATTTTTGTTCCATTAACCAAATGAATTTGATTTGATCCGTAAATTATCTGTCTGTCTAGTTCTTTCTTTGCACTCTGTTTCTGGAGCTCAAGGAACACCTAACTCTATTGCGGTTCCCTTATTTACGTCCTCCATTACATAGCAAATCGAGGACGTGTGCGGGTGAATGTTCGATTTAAGTAGAGCCATCGGCACATTGCATACCTCTAAACGAGTCTATGGTACTGACTAAGAAGATGGGTTGGCCCATAAACTCTGCACTCCAACAGGGGTTCATTTTTGATTTTCATAAAGCAGGTACTGTCTTGAATCACAGACGTCATTCTAGCAAAGAAGAGCTTTATTTTACATTGGGGTTCTTCATTATGGGCTATTTTTCGATTTTTAGGCAATTAAAAAAAATATATAATATTTTTAATAATCAATTTCTAAATAATATAGTTGGAAAAACTACGCCAGTTAGAGTGGGAGATACCGGATTCAAACGAATGCGGATTTTAAATTTGATAGATGCTGGGTGTAAAACGATCGATGATTTTGATAAATACATCTTTAATCACTTGTTTGAGTGCGAAATTCATAGGCCAACTCATGTTACATATAAAGTACTATGTAAGAATTTTGAAATGTATTGATGGTCTATGCAAATCTGAGCAATCTTATGGTGGCAACAGTGTAATATGGGGTGGTACAATCCCTAAAACAGATTGGAATGTGGAAAAACTAGAATCGTTATGGTTTTGTAACCATTACTTCCTTACAATTAGTAAACGTAGCTAATAATACCTCAATTCGAATAATTCTATTTCGATCTTTAAACATTCTTCCAATGCTTTATTTATATATTTTCAAAGTAATTCCCAGAATCTTTTTCATAGAAGTGGAATCATCTCAGTTATGAAAATATGTGGAAATTGTGTGTATTCGGCTGCTACAAAGGAACTCATACGTAACTTTGGTGAATAACCTTTATTTTCTTATATTCATGTTAAGACAATAAGATTTTGTTAAAAGTTTGGATGTTAAATAAAACAAAAATAAAATAAACAAAAGCAACTTCGTATTGACGTTACTTTTGTTTATCAGATGTAACCAGATGTTTGAGTTAATTGACTTTAATACTTTTATCATTAACTTGTATTGCATTTTAATATGATTCAGTAATAAATGTATAAAATATGTTAAGTAAATACAGAAGTTAAATATTATGCTAAGAATGCGGATACATTTAACGAGGTCGTGCAAATAAACTTTAGAAACTTGAATCTCTTGAAAATATTTTATTTTTCCGGGAAATTTGCGTTTCGTTGAAGGAGATTTATTTATATTAACTGAAGATTGTTTTGATGAGGGGTAGTTTTTCCTTTAAAACTCCTGGGTGAATCAAGTTGGTGACTTATAGGGGCGATTGATGTAATTAAATCTATACAGGTACACTTCGTTTAATGAACCTTCGCTCAGCAAAACATCGGAGACTAGCAATTTTTTATACCAGCAGCCTAACCACTTCGTTAAGTGAGGTTTACCTGTAATACGACCATTTTTGTTATATAGTATTGTTACATAGGTATAATACTGTTTGTGATTTTATAAAAAGAAATTGTATCGAAGTTTGAGGGTGTCTGTTTTTTACACCTTCAAACTTCGTTAAAATAATACTGTGGTTCACTTGGGTGAAATAATACGGTACAAATTTCAAAAACAGGGTGTAGTCGCTAAATATGGTAACTTTTGATGGACTTTTGTGGAATGTCAGCAAATATTTAAAGCTTTAGCAGAAAATTGCAAACCCAAAATACTCAGGTCAACCCTAAATTAATAAGTACAACATTCAATTCTGCCAAAATTATAATTCGAACCGCTTTCAAAACATCGATTAATGTTCATCAATATTGATTTGCTAAGAAAACTTTGATGTTTAATGTTGACCTTCAACGTACCAGGTAGAAAAACTACCATTAGACTTCACATATATGTAGGCTAATAACGTATCTGGCTCTTATAGGATTGGATGTTACATACTATGTAACACTATGTAACATACATACAAAATCGGAAATAAGTTCTGGTGATGGGCTTTTGACAGTCATTGATGTATTAATAAGGAATTAAGAGATCAAATTATACAAATTATGGCTTAAGCATGTACCATCCCACCGTGCTGCGATGCAATAGTTAAAATAAACATGCTAACCATCTGGAACCATTTGGTTTGAAATTATACTCAGAGGGAAGGCAATGTAAGATGTCACCTAAACAAAATATCGAAGCGAGGCTCATATTAAAGAGTATAAAATCAGTTTCTTTAATTCTCAAATTATTTAAACCGGTAATTCGTAACATCTTCAGAACCAAATTTTTTGATAAGCATCTACAAGACGACGCCAAATTGGTAGAAATTCTCAAATCATGCGATGGACAGTAGTAACCAAAGCCAGTGCCCTGTTCAGAGACAGAGCCATCTGAAAAGAATACAAGTGATTCGGACAACTGTTTTAGCAAGTCTGGCACAAACCACATATTCCTTGATGGATACAACACCTCAAAAGATCTGTGGAAATTAAATACAGGCAGAAGCCTATCAATAACCATGTCGATTTCTGGCATAGTTCGTATAAATTCATCAAGAATTGATCTATGGCCTGAAATAGTGCCAAGAGCATTCCATGTCCCAGCATTCCTCAAGCACAAGGCAACCGAACAAACAGATCTAAAATGAAGGATTGTAACTGTGGTATAGGGACAGAATGAGCTCTATAGCCAGGAATGGAGTTGAAGATATGACTCCAGACAAGCGATATTTTGCAAATAATTCAGTTTGCCAAATGAAGATTTAACTTTAACCACTGGCCAGCAAACAAAAGATGCATAAGTTAGCATTGGTAGAACCATTGACTTGTAGATAAAATAAAGCATCCTTGACATGGGCTGAGATATTAACCTTGCATCCGTAAAGTGATGGTACAGAAAAAGTTTCAGTATTCCTACGCCTTGTAAAAAAAACCAAATCGGGTTTTGACGGGCCCATATGTAAACCTTTCTCCAGACACCTTGCCTGAAACTTTCAGAATCAGATAGTCAGCATAACTTTGAGCGGTAAAACCGGACTCACGAAGAGTAACAAGAAGTTCGTCGACGACCAGAAGCCACAACAGTGGTGACAGTACACCGACCTGCGGGCGTCCTCTGGAAGCCTTGACCGAAGTGTGGGTATCTTCAACCACGCAAATCACTATATACGAGATTCAAGCATACTTTCAATCCATCTGATGATGTTGATGATGATGCATTCGAGATCGAGATGAATGTAGTATTATCAAAGGCCCTTGCAATATTCAGAAAGGTGCCTTCAAGATACTCGTTGTTGTTCAAAGATCTCTCAATCCAAGTTTCGAGTTCTTGTAAGAAATTCTCACAGGATTTGCCCATTCTGTAAGCATGTTACTGAGTGGAGTGGTCTCTAAATGTTGGTCCCTAACAAACCTTTCAACAGTCCTTTCTAAAGATTTCAGAAAAGTTCCGACTTACCAATTTTTGGAACAAAAATTACGTTACTTCTATTCCAAGATTGTGGAACAAAACTAAACGCGATATATTTCTGGAACAGATGCAATAAATGTTCCTTAATGAGAGGATATCCATGCTGTAAAACAGTAGAAAATATACCATCAAGATCGACAGATAGGAAGAGGTTGAAAGAGAACAAGATCCAACGTAGGAGCTCATAATTAATTAATCTGCAGGCTAGGTCCCAATTAGGAATTACCTCCAAATCGTTGGTTACTACACCAGTATTGTCGATTGAAATAGTTTAACAACCCGGAAAATGGGTAGTGAGAAGTAGGTCGCCTACTTCCTTTTTAGAAAAAGTAAACTCGCCATTAGGTAGACGAAGTGAATTTGAATTATACTTGAAATATGAAGATGGCCTTATCGTTACCAACAGAAATTCAGAATTTGCATGTGTAATGGTTTTTCATTTTGCAGTCTTATTGAACTTTAGATCGCATCTGTGTTTGTCTAGGTCTGTTACATAACTTAAACTGTTTGGATTACGTACGTTTTAAGAAACTGATCTGAACCGCCCAAATGGCACAATGGTTAACGCTGCGGCAATTTGAGTGGGAGGAATCGGATTTGAATCTCATCTATGACCCCCTATTAAATTGGAAATATTGTTTATTAGGCTATGTAATGGCTCAAAACAGATTGCAAAGATAGAAATAGATAGACAGACATAAGCGTATCTGGTATTTTGCCGACTAATATTCCCTGATTCTTCTTATAACATTCCACTACGACGTAATGTTGAAACCGAAACTGTATATCAAATAACCCTTATTGAACCGTGCTTCCGAAATAATCGTTCAATATATTTCTCCTTCACTGATTTTCGTGGAGCCGTCAAAAATCACTCATATTTCAGTTCGTCGTTAGTTTTAACAACTCCATGGGGTAGGTAGTATCCGTACATCTCCCTTCGTGCAACCTATCAAACTACCGCTCATGCCTGAAACGACCAACTTATAACGGTTTCGGTTTGAAGCCGGGGTTTGTGTATAGCGCTCAATGATGAACGAACTTTGTGATCCGTAACCCAACTATACCCGACAAAGTACATAGTACAGCTATCAGCAAAAGGTGCAAGAGCAGTTGATAATTATGAATTATCTATTTGAGTGGTGTGAACTGATTTCACCTGATTGCGGATTGGAAATTTTTGCATTTGGTGTTGGTTTCATCAGTCAATTGTCACGGAGTAAATTATGGTGTTTGAGCAAGTTAATTTTTGGTCAACGACGAGAATTGAATACGAGACCGCGGCGTGATGAAAAACTGTCTTTATCTTTAAGTTTCAACGTTGACGCTGATACTACATCAGTTTTAAATTGATAACAGGTTTAAATTGATTTGGTTGGTTCTGTGTACGTTCCCTTTCCGTCATAGTCTATGGTATCGTCTGAAAAATATGCAATGGTGAGATTTGGTCATTTTAAATCCGAGTGAGCTTTCGGTATGGATATGTCGTTAATCGTATCATGAAGCATAAAGCTCGGCTCCATCTGTGATCGTAATGCATTCAATCCTGCGACTGATCGAGATTAATTATATGCATACTCTTCTTCTTATTCCTATAGTTTATAAAAGCAATATTGAAGGTGGGGGTGTGATCCAAAGTCTTGGTCACATTTCTTTACGTTTAATGTACATTTATAGAGAAAAGGTATGGAATGATTTTCTAACCAGCATGAGCAATAAGTTCAAAATTGGATTTACTTGATTCTTGCAATAAAGAAGTGCACTAGCTTTTTTATGCCTTAACCAACATACGGATATTGTCCATCTGGTCATGATAATTTAAAATCAAACAATTTAGACTAATTAAGTATAATTTATAATATCTTATCCATTTTTAACTTGTTTTCCATAAACAAGTACTGTGTACGCTCAGTTAAGTACCAAATGACCCAGAAAATTTGCCTTCCATATTGATTTTAAGAAAATCGTTTAACGCCAAAACCTTTCAACGATTCACCCAAAAATAGTACATAATATATTTTTTCCACAATTTGATTTTCATAATTTTCAAATAAATAATAATACATATTTTCAATTAATTTATTTACAAAGTTTATGTCACTCCTAATATATTCATTTAAGTATACGAGCACACCCAATCACAGCATGATTTTATTTTAAAACTTTCCAATATTATATACGTTAGTTTTCCTTTTTTTTGTACAATCTTACATATTTTAACATATTTTACAAGTATCTCAGTTTGAAAAACCGAAAAGCGATAAAAACAGAAAGATAACGACAAAAATTCAAATGACATTTTTTTTTGTTGTTGTTTGATATGTTGTGTATGTACACATATCGTATACTCATATCGATGTCATTTATTTACTATTTGTGTGTGGAGCAAAAAAAAGACAAACAAGCATCTCGCAACGCACAAAAAAAAACTGTTTACGAAAAATGTGTATCCCTAAACCATATTGAGGCATTTTCCGATTTATATAATTTATCCTATTTCATTACGAAATAAATAAATTTACAAAATAAGTCAATAAAAAATGATAATTCAAACACTATATATAGCAAGAGGGCCTATATATAAATATATATCCTATCTAATCTTACAAAACATAATATATTTCAATTTTCATTTACCCAACCACTAATAAAACTGTTCAATTTTCTTTTCCACATTCCCTTTCTCTTCCCGGTTATGCTTTCTTTCTCAAACAATCAAATAAAAGTGTTAAAAAAATTTATGATCAGTTTTCTCGTTTTTATTGAGTATCCTTATTTCGAAAAATCATAAACAATTTTTTGTTTGCTCTCCCAAAAAATAAAAACATGTTATAAGTATACATATAACACAACATACATTATACTCGTTTGTATGTATGTACCAGAGTTGTATCATGTTCTAATATCTATTTAAATTTCACTTTCGTAATGTGTCCTGCGCATTGTACAAAATTAATGGAACCATCAACATAACTCTCCAAATAATCGAAATTTCTCTACACACAAAACAAAAAATATATATATAAGATGCAAAAGAAAATTACAACAAAATCAAAAAAACAACTGTAAACATAATAATAATGAATAAATATTTACATTTCCCCAATGTAAGAAAACACACAATACCGAAACCAGAATAAATGAAAATCAAAAAGAAAATTCAAATTTTCCGCGCATGTACATACTTTATAGGGATAGATCGTACTACTCGTGTGATTTATGAAATAAATAATGTTTAGTACAAACAAGGAAGTTGTCTCACTTGTACACGATGCCTTTTTTATGTAGTTCTAGCAGCCAAACACTATGTTGTAACACTCAGCGATAATACATAATTGTCTATAAATCATAAGAAAGTTGTGTGTTACAACAACAACACAAAAAATATTTAAGAAACTCTTTCGCATCACAATGTCTAGACATGCGGTATAATTTTCTTTATAACGTATGTTCAGTTGAATGAACTAAAATTAATTTTGCAATTAATTTTCTTGTTTAGTTAAATTAAGTAAAATAATTTGGTTACGTTGTCTCTTTAATATTTGCAAGACAGGTGTATAATCTTGAACCGATTTGTATAATGTAATCATTTAAGTGTATATAGTGTGTGCATTGTACGACAATGTGGCACAATGTTTCTCATATATATGTAGTAAGGCGTTGGTTGTGGGTGGTTGGAGGGTTCACTAATTTGGACTGCTTGTTACTAGAAAATGTATAGTATGATATTTTCATCATATATTAGTAGGAATAGTGTGGGCGTAAGAATATCCAATTTTGTTTATGTTTGTTTAAGATGAATAAATAAAAATAATAATACAAATTAAGAAAAATGTAAGAATAAAGTATGAAGGATTGTGCCAATGATTATCCATTGTGATAAATTTATATGAAACTTGATTAATGTTTGGTTGGACTAAGGACTAGGCATTCCCAGATAACGCTGGACCCATTTCTGCAGTCGTTACCGTAAAACAATGAAGTTATAACATATCTTCCTAACTTTACCTCGCCAATCAGCAATTTCCAGTACACAACACCTATCTACACTCGTCCGTACACTTCGAAAAAATATGATGACCAAAGTTCTAGTAAAATAATTTGGTAATTTTAACACAAGTTTGTTTGGTTACTTTCACCAGTTCTCTAGTTTAATTCAAAAAATTAAAAATTTTGCTACTTGGTTAAAGCAATAATTGATCAAAATTCAGTTAACTTAATATGGGTTCGTAAATTTGGTAAAATTATCTAAAACAAATAGTTAAACAACCTAAGAATATATTTAAAATAACAAAGTTAGGTTTTTTCATTAATTAGTAGATTTGACCAAACAATTTAGCAGTGTAAACTAAGTTTTTAGTAACATTGACTAATTAATAATTAATTTTCAGAAACAATTTTGATAAAATATACCTTGATTAAAGTAACAGTATGCTTTTCACCAACAATGGTTTGGTTTAACCAAATATTTAGTTAAAATCATCACAATTCCTGGTTACTAGAAAACTGGATTTTATTAGAAATCTAATTTTACATGCCAGAGTGTGTTGTTTTTCTTCAGTCAAAACACGTTTGTGCTTCCCAATTTTGGACGATTCTCCAAAAATAAATAACCAATTTTATAATAAATTGTAGTGACTCACTTTAAATTAAATCAGTTTTATGTTTTAATTTTGAGTCATACACAGTCGATAGTTCGCGATTCTTACTAAGCGCATATTTTTAATTTTACTAACCAACACACTAATTTTGATTTAAGTGTTGGGTTGGCAATCTGATAAAAATTAAATGAAACGGGAAATCTTACTTACACCTTTACATATTTTTTTTATTGTTTTTTTCGCAAATTTTCCTATTGGGATAATTGGTAAATTCTTCAGTCGATTAGTTAGACATGCGATCAGTCAAACCTACTCGTTGTGCAATATTAATTTTGAAAATTAAATACTCGTGCTTTTTGGTCGTACGTACTTTTAATCTTATAGTCGTACGATTTGGTGTGGTGAATTAACCAATTTATAAACCTTGTAGTTAGTTCTAAGTAAAAGTGAAATAATACATTGCACTGTGGCGTGTTATACCACAGTAAAATTATTCGCGTTATTTTGTAAGAGCGAAGCCCAACAATGGGTGACCTCGACGTCCCTTTTTAGGGATTCTATCATAAATTTGAGCTATTTTACGAAATAACGGGAGCCGACTGAGACGAACGCTGCATTCAGTGGATTCACCCGCCACGTGAGCGTGATAAAACACGTGATTAATCTATAGACATCTGATACGAAAGTTCGTATCAGATACATGGTACGTAATCGTAAAACATTTACCTTTTATAAAACAGAAACGTGCCAGTGATTTTTTTCTTCTCCATACATTTCCGGTTACATATTCGAGACCAAGGATAGTGATATTCATCCAGTTGGTGTAGCAGTTCGAGTTGCTGATAATCAACATCAGTTAGAAGATTTTGAACGGCATATACCAGTGCCTAAACCAAATAAAACAGCTACAATTGGTAACCAATCAACAATAGCAGCTATAAACCACGCGCAAGCACACGAAGCATCGATTTTAAAAACCGCAAGTAAACCAAATTCAAGGGTGAACCAAAATAAAGAAGATCATCAAAATTCATTGTTTTATTATTATATTCAAAATTAAATTTTTATATTTTTTTTGTAAAATCCACCACACCTAAAAATTTTTTTAACAGTTCTAAATTCGCATTAGATATAGGTAAAAATTAGCTTGGTTTAGTAAAGAAATAATTTTTTTGAGAATCACATTTTTTTTGTCGCTCGCTTGCAGCTGCTTTTGCAGTGAGGGGGGCAAATATTGTGCATTGCTTAATTCAGTTTTTTTACGAAGATCAATCTAATTTATTTTATTATAACGGCGACCAAAGATTTCGAAGGTATATAAATTAGATATAAAACATTTACAAAGAAGAGTGAAATTGGTTTATGATCATCAAAATATTTTTTTTCTGAAATTTACCGATACGTATATTAATCAATATACGTAAATTAGTCATTTTTTTCTAATTCACAATTTTCGTTCCCAATTATATTTCAATTCCAAAGTTTTTTTTATAACGCTTTTAAAATGTCCGATGACGAAGATAAAATAACACCTAAGATGGATGTTGCAAGTGCAATCCCGCGAACATTTAATTTGCAAAAATTTTGACTAGATAACCCAGTAACTTGGTTTAACATGGCTGAATTGCAACTTATAAATATAGGCATCAAAAAAGACGAACAAAAGTTCGCATTTTTATTAAATGCACTCTCGCCGGACGCATGCGAGAAAGTTTCCGACATTTTGGCGGAACCACCCGAAGTTGACAAATACGCTACTTTAAAGAAAGCTTTATTAACAAGATTTTCGCTAAGCGCAGAGACTCGGCTAGAAAAATTATTGAATGGCTCGGAATTAGGCGATATGAAGTCATCCGATGCCCTCCGCCGAATTAAAGCGCTTTCGGGTGGTGGTTTCTCAGATATAATAATTAAATCGTTGTGGGTACGCAGGCTGCCCGAGGTCATAATAATCTCAATCGTTTCACAGCCAGAAAGTGTAGACTTGGGCACATTATCCAATATAGCCGATCGGATATTTGACTCACTTACCAGAAACAAACACATTACCTCTATTATTTCGACTCTATTAATCCAGATCGCTAATGCGAGTCGGCAGAAGGGAAGTGAATAAACTTACAGTTTCCGCGGAACCAACTCTTGAGACAGTTGATGCCCGCATTGCCCAATTAGAGCAGCGGATGAACACATTTTTCAACGCGAGATGCCCGATTCGTAATAAACCCCGTCGACCATTTTTCCGGTCAAAATCCCGATCATATACAAGGTCGAAAGTACGATTTCAGACACACATCGGTGACATTTGTTGGTATCACCACCAATTTGGCAAAAATGCCCATTCGTGCAATAAGCCATGCAAATATGTTTCGACTAATGCGAATGGAAAATCACCTTCGCCATTTTCCTATCAAAGCAGTCATTCAAAAAACGAATGAATTTTTGGGTGGAGACGAATGTTTCTCAGAACACCCGTTTTACGAGTCGTTTGTTTTTACGCGACTCAATTAATAATTTTATATTTCTAATCGATACGGCGCTGACCTTTCGGTCATCCCACGTGAATTTTGCGCAAGATCATATTGTTCTGACAATAGATCAAATTTAATTTTATCAGCCGCCAACGGTTCACTCATTAAAACTTTTGGAACCAAACTTTTAAATTTAGACATTGGCCTTGATAAAACTTTCACTCATGTATTTATTATTGCAGAAGTAGACCGTCCAATTATTGGCGCTGACTTCTTATTCAAGTTCGGACTATTAGTCGATTTAAAGCATAAAAGGCCGGTTGATTCAGCGACTCAGTTGTCAATCAATGCCACTTCAATTTGTGTCAACACACCGACACCAATTCATTACTCAATCGACAATGGCTATGGCCGTCTGCTTAAACTATTTCCATCTTTATCAGCAGAGTCAAATTATAATTTGCCAGTACGACATAATGTGGTTCATCATATTGTCACTGTTGGCCATTTGCCAGTGACTCGACCACGCCGGCTTGATCCTGTACGTCATTAGGCCGCATTCACAGAATTTCAACATATGGTTGAACTGGGAATTTGCAGACCTTCTTGTTCTCCGGCTTCTTCTCCATTGTATTTAGTCAAAAAGAAGAATGATGATTGGAGACCTTGTGGTGATTATCGTAGGCTCAATGCTATTACGACACCTGATCGTTATCCAATCCCACATATTCAAAATTTCTCCATGAATTTACATGGTTGCAAATATTTTTCAAAAATTGATCTAATTAGAGCTTATCATTTAATTCCGATAGCTCCTGAAGATGTTATCAAGACCGCAATTACTACTCCTTTTGGTTTATTCGAATTTACTCGAATGACATTTGGACTTCGCAACGCTGCACAAACTTTTCAGCGATTTATGAACGAAGTCACTAGAGGATTAGATTTTGTTTTCGTCTATATTGACGATATTTTGGTAGCTTCGAAGACTGAGAAGGAACATGATCTCCACCTGAAACAATTATTTCAGAGGCTTGTTGTTTGGGGCAATTTCTTTAAATTTCCTCAGTCATTCTATTGATGCTAATGGTGTTCTGCCATCGCCAGATCGAATTAATGCCATTAAAATTTTTACAGCTCCTACTACTGTTAAACATATACAGCGTTTTATCGGTATGGTGAATTATTACCATCGATTTATTCCTAATTTAGCCGCTTTACTTTCCCCTATTCACGGGCATTTGGCAGAATTATTACGTAAGCCCAAAACCCCGAAAAATTTTTCATGGCCCGACGAGTGCGATCTCGCTTTTCGTTCTATTAAAGAACAGTTGGCCAGTGCTACTTTATTACACCATCCGTTGGATTCGGTACCAATTTCGATTACCACGGATGCTTCGGGAACGGCTTTTGGTGCAGTTTTGCAACAATTTAATAACAAACGCTGGGAGCCTTTGGCATTTTTCTCAAAAAAACTTAAAGATGCAGAAAAAAGATACTCCGCATTCGAGAGAGAACTTTTGGCCATTTACTTAGCTATCAAACATTTTCGTTACTTCGTTGAAGGTCGTGAATTTACTATTTATACCGACCATAAACCGCTTACTAGAGCAATACTTTCACGTACTGAAAGAAATCCAAGGCAATCTCGCCATTTGGATTATATAAGCCAATTTACCACGGACATTAAACATGTGCAAGGCAAAGACAATGTGGTTGCTGAAACCTTATCTCGCACCACAGATTTATCTTCAGTCGAATCTTCTTCTTTTAATTTCGACACGATTATTTCGATACTTTCTGGTTCTGTTTGTCACTCTACTTCAACTTGGAAGCTAGAACTTTTGAAATTGCCTAATAGTGAGTTCGTATGCGAAACTTCTACTGGTGCTCATCGCCCATATATCGCCGAACCTTTACGCAAAAATATTTTTAATTGTCTACATAATTTAGCACATCCTGGTGTCCGGGCTACACTTAAACTTATTACTGCTCGTTATTTCTGGCCTAATATGAATAAAGATATTTCATTTTGGACTAAAAATTGTTTGTCCTGCCAGAAATCTAAGGTTCAACGACATACTGTTTCTCCTCACGGTCAATTTAAGATAACACCTGGTCGTTTTGAACATGTTCATATAAATATAGTAGGACCTCCACCTCCATCAAATAATTTTCAATATTTGCTCACTTGTGTTGATCGTTTTACTCGTTGGCCCGAAGCGTATTGCATGACTAATATGTCAGCTTCTACTATTGCCGTCACTTTTGTTAACAATTACGTATCACGTTTTGGTGTTCCCCTTACTATTACTACAGATCAAGGAACCCAATTCGAGTCGAAGCTGTTTTCCGAACTTACTAAGCTCCTCGGTTCTCATCGAATACGTACTACGGCTTATCATCCACAAGCTAATGGGATGGTTGAACGCTTCCATCGACAGCTTAAAGCTGCTATTATGGCCCGAGACAATTCTATTGATTGGAGTACTGAAGTGCCGATTATTTTGCTTGGCATAAGAACCACAGTGAAGGAAGATATGAAATGTTCACCAGCTGAGATGGTCTATGGACAAACACTCAAGCTTCCCGGTGAATTTTTCGTCGAAAATCCTCATTCACCGTACTATGAGTAATCTTATTCCTACTCAACCTCGTTTAACTAAACAAAATATATTTATGCCCAAGGCTTTAGATACTTGTGATTATGTTTTTGTACGAACAGATAAAGTTCGAACCGGACTATCACCTCCATACGAGGGTCCTTTCAAAGTTATTCGCCGTTTGCGAAAACAATTTGTTATCTCGATGAATACGAAAAACCATAACATTTCAATCGATCGATTAAAACCCGCTTTTGGTGTTTCTTCTTCGACTGACACCATGTCAGTTTCCAGGCCTACAAAATTCGTGCGTTTTGCCGAATAGTTTTCTTTCCTCGCGCGACCAAATCGCTGGGAAGGGGGTTATGTAGTGACTCACTTTAAATTAAATCAGTTTTATATTTTAATTTTGAGTCATACACAGTCGATAGTTCGCAATTCTCATTAAGCGCATATTTTTAATTTTACTAACCAACACACTAATTTTGATTTAAGTGTTGGGTTGGCAATCTGATAAAAATTAAATGAAACGGGAAATCTTATCGGGAAATCTTAATATCTATTGGAATATTTGGTAAATTCTTCAGTCGATTAGTTAGACATGCGATCAGTCAAACCTACTCGTTGTGCAATATTAATTTTGAAAATTAAATACTCGTGCTTTTTGATCGTACGTACTTTTAATCTTATAGTCGTACGATTTGGTGTGGTGAATTAACCAATTTATAAACCTTGTAGTTAGTTCTAAGTAAAAGTGAAATACATTGCACTGTGGCGTGTTATACCACAGTAAAATAAAATAAAATTATTCGCGTTATTTTGTAAGAGCGAAGCCCAACAAAATCAAAAATTATGAGTTGTACCTGAGTTTATTTGATAAGCAACGGTTTAGTTTTTTTTTGTTGTTGATTAAGAAATCTGTATTTCTGTATAATATTACAACTAATCTCAGTGATTATCTAGTAAATGTTTTGTATTTTTAAGCAGTGTAGCATCTTATGGGATGAGAAAAATCGGTTCGTCCCATTTCGACCAGTCCTTTGATTTCAGTAGTTCAGGGAACCACTAATTCTAAAGGCTTTGTTCAAGGTGCTTTGGTCCATTGGTGTGATTCAGTAGGACCCGCAGCTCCTCGTTGTCATGTTGCTGCAGTCGCAGTACATGACTCCTTGCAAACTTAAATATTTCATCACTGACGTATTCCATGTAAAGGTCTCGATGGAGGTTGTCATTTCTAATATACCATGGAGCATTGACAATGCTATACGTAGTACTTTGTTTAGAAATGTTTGTATGGTTTAACGATTTGTTTGTATAATAGTAGTTTGTTTTGCGTTGTCAGCTCAGAGTTTCTTCCAATAAGCCACTGCATTTTTCTTTTTAACATGTGCTTTCCACCTAAGCTTAGTGTCTAGTGTCATGCCAAGGTTAATCACATTGTCTGAGTAAGGAATTTGTTGAAAATTCAGTCTAATCGGGATGTATTCCACTTTCTTGTTGGTGAAGTTGATGTGTGTTGATTTTGATTCGTTTAGCATTATTCTCCAAGTTTTTGTCCAAGTGTTTACTGTATTAATAGCATTTTGTAGTTTCCGTGTTGACTCGAAAATTATAATATCAGTGGTCATAATTGCAGTGTCATCAGCAAAAGTCCCTCTTCTGCTATATTTGGTAAATCATTTGTATACAGAAGGTATAACACAGGGCCAAGCACACTACTTTGTAGGACTCCTGTAAATATTTTCTTTAGTTTTGAGTACTCCCCTTCTTGTCTCACTCGAAAATAACGGTCATTTATGTATGACTTAAGCAATTCAAAATGTTGTTTTGGTAGATCTCGTTGAAGCTTAAATTCCAGACCATGGTACCAAACCTTATCAAATGCTTGGGCTACGTCTAGGAATACTGCTGAACATACCTTCTTCTCTTCCAACGCCTCTTCAATCGTATCAGTGACTCTATGTACCTGTTCTATTGTTGAGTGGCCTTCTCGAAACCCAAACTGATGTGGTGGTATAAGTTTCCTAGTCTCTATAAGTGGCATAAGTCTCTTCAGAAACAATCTTTCGAAAATTTTTGATGTGGTTGTTAATAAAGAGATTGGCCTGTATGATGTTTTGTCATTTAACGGTTTATTAGGCTTACCCATCATTATTATTTCTGCTACTTTCCACTGTCTCGGAACATAACTTTGTATAAAGACAGCATTGATTATGTGCTGTTGCTTCCTTAGTGCTTTTTCTGGTAGTGCTTTGATTATTTTTGCTGTAATCAGGTCGTAACCAGGAGCTTTTTTGTCTTTAAAATTTTTTACTTCTTGTTTAATTTCTTTCACAGTGACTGGTAGGAGAAGTACCTCGTCTGTTTTGCTGACCGGTGTTAAATATTCATTCTCCCTGCCCAGTTGGTGGTTTGAAGATAATTTCTAGTAGTTCGGCAAACAGATCAGATCTAGCCCAGGTTCCATCAACTTTTTTTATGGGTGGCACTTGCAGTTTAGGTCTTTTCAGACTTTTAGTAGCCTTCCACAACGAATAGTCCGTGTCAGATTTACCTGTTAGGTTACTTAGAAAGCAAGCTACTGACTCATTCTTAATCTCTTTTATAAGCAGTTTAAGTTTGTTGCACAGATTATTTAGGATTTTTTTATCCTCAGGAGCTCTAGTTCTCTGTTTTAGTTTTTAGTTTAAATAAGATTGGGCTTTACTCACATTTTGAAAATATTTGTCAACTGTAGCTGAACAGAAATAATCTATTTAAGCAAACTGGGACCACCTGTCCATAGTGGGCTGAATCAAATGCAAAACATCTGGGCCGAATACTTTATCAAAGAAGTCATCACTCAAAGCTTCAGCATAGTCAGTTGTGCTTGTAAGCTACCACCATAAAACAGTCAATAACAATTTCAGTATTTACGATTTAATTTTAGAATCCAAACGGTAAATGGTTGACTTGCTCATCAGCCGATAAATTAATAAAAATTTGGGAAGCACACAAATTGGGCATAAGCGATGTTGTATGGTCAAGTGACAGTTGGTAACTTGTATCGGCGAGTGAAAATGTGGGAAAACATTAAAACATGGGAATTATGCTCTGGAAATATCTTAAGACACTTAAGAGTCTTAAGAGAGGAACAAACCTATGTATTTTGTTGTAATTTTAAATGTTACGGGCAGTTAAGATGAGTTCGACCAAATGTTTAAAAACACTTCCGGCCCATTTAGATCCTGTTTTGGCGGTGCATTTCAATCGTGAAAATTTCTATCACACAACTGTTTCGTCTAGTTACAATGGTTTATGTCAAATATGGGATACAGCAAGTAGACAGTGTTTAGAAACACTGATTGATGATGATAAGTGTTCGGGTTCATTTGTTAAATTTTCGCCAAATGGAGTATTATATATATTGGCTGCACACTTGACAATACACTGAAGCTGTAGGATTAATCAAAATGGAAAGTTTACTTGAAAACATGAAAAGGATGTAATCAAAATGTATTTTATTGTACAACCAAAATAATCTCAAATATTGACTAAATTTAGGGTTATATCAAATTATGAAACTTGTTAAAACTTTATAAGTGAAATTTCTTTTTCTTTGGCTAATTTAATTTTTTTATTTGATTATTAAAAACTATTATTTTTTTGTATTTAAAAAATAACCAAATACTTTTGGTTAAAGAAACTCAATGTTTTATGTTAATAACAAAAGGTTGGTTGTTAATAATTAAAAATTATTTCAACCAAGATTTTATTTATTTATTTTACTAAGGCATTTGGTAGGTTGAAAAATACTTAGATTTTGGTTAAATTGGCCTACCGTGTTAACAATCTGACTCCATCAGGTTCAATCGAGAGCCAGCTTTTCATATTGTTGCAAGGAACCAGAAGATTCCGGATCGTTTTCTACGCCGTAGAGCCATCGTCGCCGACAGCGACCTCTTCGACTACCGAAAGGCGGATCTGCGAAAGGCGGATTTTTATTTCAGAAGGGGACGTGGATGATATAAAGCCCTATTGCCAGCGGCAAGGCGAACCTTTACATCATCTGTCACACCATTATCGAGAGTAATGAAATTTCTACAATACTTTAATCTCATTACTCCTTCAAAAGTGTGGGTACCACTACTGAAATCAATTGAGTCTTGGTCTCTAAGACCAGAGCTTAGATATTTGATTTTGGATTTAAAATCACACAGATATCACCACATATGAAAAAAGTTCGGTATTCCTAAATATTCGAGTGCGTACCATAGCCTCTCTCGATTGATCGAGTCATAGGCTAGATGTTTCGTAGTACTTGGAAAGAATCACACGTAGCGAGAAAACTTGATCAGTGACTGACCGATTTGGACGGAACCCTCCTTGATAGTCACCGACATTTTCCTCCGCTCGAGAAGTTATTCTTCCTAAGATAATGTATGACAGTAACTTATATGCTGTGCAAAGGAGAGCTAGACCGCGATAGTTCTCGAATTTCAAGCGATTACCCTTTTTTTAAAATATTGGGCATAACGCGGCCACTTTCCATTCTTCAGTCATCACTTCATTTCGTCATACCAATCAAACAAGGTCGAAAAGACATTTCCACAAAGTTAGTCCTTCGAATAACAAGATCTTTGAATTAATGCAATCAACCCCTGGTAAACGATTTTTCATTAGTCTTTGCATTGTGAATCCCTCATAGGATGGATCTTCAATGAACATCGCCGCGGTCTGTATTTGGGGGTATTTATCTATTGCTTGTGATAGATGTGAAACATAAGCTAGGTCAGAAAAATGTTCACGCCATGTATCAAGTACCGCATCGACGTTAACACAGAGGTTTCCATCCTGGTCCCGGATGGCAGTTGACCGAGATATTAAGGTATGGTGCAATTTGGTGATTCCTTTAAAGAAACCACGTGAATTAGGCTCATTGCTGAGTTGTTGTACTCTTAAGACCATTGCTGAGCTGTTGTGTACTCTTAAACCGAGTCTGTACTTCATTGTGGGGCGTATTTCATTGCTCAACAGCAAGACGGCACTCGTCATTAAACATTCATTTATGGCCTTAGTTTTCTCTATACCGAGAATGTGCGGGCAGCATCGACTACCGAGGTTTTCAATACTTCCCAGACACTGTTCACATCATCAGATTGGTAATTGAATTGCATAAGGTGAATCGCGTTTTATATCCTCCTGTCCGTCCTGACTTGTACGAAAATTTCCATCGTAGCTTTCCAGTGATCAGATAATTTTCACTGCCTACGAATTTTGCTAACGACTGATACGATCACGTCTTGGATAACCCGAGCCCGCCCTTTTGAAATCAACACATGTTCAATTTGGCTTCGGGATGTTTTATGCGAATGTGTCCATGTTTTCAAATGGATGTTTTTATGTGGAAAGAATGTACTTGCCACTTGGAGATGCCACATGTGCGATCGCAAAGTACATCATTCTTTCCCCATTTTCGGTCGCAGTTTCGTGTCGGGAGTACGGACCTTTATTATCGCATAATTCGGTCTGATTTCTGCTAGCTCTAGCATTAAAGTCACCAATCACCAATCTGATATCGTGCTCAGGTATAGAGCCCATCAGATTATCCAAATTATTGAAAAATGAGTCTTTATCTTGGGGTTGGCTTACATCAGTGGGCGCATGTACACAAATAATTTACAGGTTGGCTAATCTCATGTGCAAGAGAAGCTTACACATTCGATTATCGACTGCTTGAAAGTCCAGTACAACCTTTTTTACCTGTGGCTCAATGAGAAATCCAACTCCAAGATTTCCGAGGTCATCTCCACTGTGTAGCAACGTATAGCCCTGGGACATATGGTATCCACTTTTAAATACACTCATATGTTAACTCTGCTTTGGATAAATTTGGTTTTTAAGAAGTTTCCAAAGGGAACATTGAAACTCTAGCGGAAGTTGCTGACGTTCTTAAGGACTTAGTTAACAGCACGCTTAAGCTTAATAAACAAGTGAAGAACTTTGTAAACAGGAATCAAACCTTTTGTCTGCGGAGGGTACCCTATTCTATATTTTTCAAGAACTGAACAAATAGAATACTCTCTTGTCTGTGGAATTGCTTGATGCGATAACTATAGAAATTAATCAACGCCAAGATGTAGAAATTGTATCACTCTTATATTTTCTTCATCATCGACGCTACCCTAAATGCAACGAACTTTTTTACATAACCTTTAAAAAAACATTAATTAAACAATCAACTAAACAGTCGCTCTTTTCCAGTTACTTAGCAGGATGCAGCTATAATAAGCTCTTCTGATGAAGACCTTCATCATACAGCGAGCTTTGGCAGTGCCTCAATTACTTTACTGTGCTGAAGCAAGAAGTTCCATGTGGTTCGTCTAATAAAGGTAATATTGAAAAGGAGCTCACATTTATAGAGAAGACTGGAAAACTAACAGAAGGAATAGCAATGGCGATTCGCTTGCAGAAAGCTTTACTTACAATCAACAGCATGCGAGTGTGTATTTTATGTATCAGGCAACATAATGACGAAATTACGAAGTCGCCCTAATACTAGCACACTCAATGCCCTGATATTTTTAAAATATTGTTTCGCATACAAAACTAAATATGATAAGTACTTCCGAGTACCCAGGTATCAATAAAATCAGAACTCGATTACTCGGGTACTGGTTCCGTTAAATATTTTGGAAACTCTAAATTTTCATCCCAGAAAAAATAAAACATTGCATCAGAAAGAATCGGAAATTTTTCGTAGTATTTTGCGTTGATCATGGTACAGGATAACTCTTATAAACATAACAGAACCATCTGGTGGACGAAATTGGCACAATTTTTGGTTATATGGTACCTAGGTTATATGATATCCCATAAAATGAACAAAGACACCATCTATCTCAATTATTAACAGGATTGTCGTTGTAAGCTCAAAACAGTCCCACTTTACTCTTTTAATTGTGAATTTAACCACTTAATGTGACTGGATTAAGTAAGCAAGTCTTAGGGCATGACCTTGTTAAATCCAAATCACTGGGGTTGAACGATACAAGCAGAAATGTATACTTAAAAGCGCTCGGCTCAATAACTAGCTTATCTAAAAAAACCTAAATAGGCGAAGGAATTATATTGTATCGGAAAGCCAGACAGCTTTTAAGGAAGTCAGACCAAAGGCCTGTTAGACAAAGGTGGTGTGGGAGTGGAACTGTTTAACCCCGATAAATCAACTGGCAACCTGTAATCTCAAAATATTTGAAATAAATGAAATAAGATAAATTTTAGGTTTGTGTCGGAAACACACTTGCATCGTATTGGCACAATATTCGAGGTCTAACACATTCTAAATTAATAGTTTCTCTTTTTTTTGTTGTAGTGTTGTCTCTCACTCAAGCTCTAATGGCCCATTGTGGCTTCCCACTATATTACAGTTCGTTCCGGCTGACTAAAGGTCCGATTAACGTAGAAACCATCTGCACTTTGCATAGCTTCATGCCAGCCTATAGTACTGACATGAAAGATGGGACGGCACACTGATTCTAACCTCAACTGGGTCTCAGATGAGTTCATTCTCACCACCGATGTTCATTAATTTGGTTTGTCACCGAAGGATAAACCATATTAATGAACCATTATTATACATCTTGCAAACTTGCAGAGCAAATGATCTGCTTGGATACTACTATACTTTGGACCATCCGAGAAAATAAGCCAGAGTTACCTCTAGAACTAGTAGAAAAAGCGGAAATGATGCATAGAAACGCATATTTGACCAAATTCGCGTTTCATTATAATATTACAATAGGTAGCTATGTTTCAAAGGTATAGAGACAAATATAATGTTATTCGCAAGAAAGGTACCATAGATGAAAGAACTGGTAGGGCAGTTATAATATCAGATTATAATGACAATAAAGGTGGTGTTGATACGCTAGATAAGTTAGTAAAAGCATATACTTGCAAAAGGAAGACGTGGCGATGGCCAATGGTTCTCTTTTTTATAGCTTATAACTTGTATCGATTGGCTAATCCTCAGTTATACACTTAATCAGAGAGAAGGACTAGCTAACAATCATATAATTAGTAGCTTGCAAAATCCACAGGCTATGACCAAATCCATAAAAATGGCATGACAACAAATTGGCTACTCCGTTACTACTCTAATTGTTCCAGTTCAGCAATTAAACCCTTCGTCTAGTCACTGTCAGCGATGTTATATATGCTCAAGAAGAAAAGAAAGCAAATCAAGCTAATTTTGCAATTGCCCAGTGATGGGCACTTCAACTTTTTCGAATATAATAATAATTATTTTGATGTTTTGTATTATATAAAAAAATATTTAAAAAATTAGTTCAATATAAACAAATAAAAAGCCCAATTTTATACAAATCATATCAAAAAAATCATATCAAAAAAAATCCCACTACACGGTCAGTATGACTTCTAGTACTACACGAAGTGAAGGTTTAAGTTTCAGTAGGACCAAGCGAATTCTGTAGTAGCAATTACAGTAATGAAACCTGTATCACTAACGTCACTACATCTAGATGCTCATTTTAAGCTCAAAATCAAAAATTGCTTTTGAATCGCCTCCGCACCATAATTACAAGCATTACTTGAACGGTTGAATGTTTATATTATCATTAGTTTCATGAAGACTCAAAAAACCTATTTTGGATTCTATACTAAAGAGCGTCTACCATCTTGATGAACTCACCCTCGGTGCAAGAAACTTTAAAGATTCTTTGAACAGTGTCAGATTTGACCACATCTGTCGGTAGTCTCGATAATTGATTTGATGGATTATCATCGGACCAACCTATACTGGTTGTGTTGATCTTCATACCGAGTCGACGTGTTTTTCCGCTCGGTTTTTGTTTATATTAAATAAAATAAAATAAATGCGTTGGTTGTGTGTGTGTCATGGGTGATGTTAAAACCTGATGACCGATGAGTATCATTATTATATTTATATTATGTTATTATATTATATAATATTTTTATATAACATTTAGTTTGGTTTTGCTTTTTATATTTTATAATATATAACGTATTTGTGTTGGTGTCTTAAATACATCACTTTTATATGACATCTCAATATTCTGTTGTAAACGATCGCTTGCGCCGAGTCTTTCGGTTTGTCTCGTTTGGTTACCCCATCCAATAATTCGCTCTTTTTTTAATAATTCTAAATTTCTAACAAAATAAACGTTATATACTTCCCTTTCCTTTAGACGATTTTTCATATTTTGTTTTATGTATGTATCACATCATGGCATACTTGTAGAAGAGATTTTTTAGTTTTAACGCGATCACCGCCATTTTGCAATCGTTGTATAAATTGGCAATTATATATGTACATTCAATGAAATTTGAGAAGTGTATTGGTTTAGATGTTGAAAACGCCAATATACACATTAAAGTGTATATATTATGTAAATAACACGTTTTTCGTTAAGTTCATCAAAATTTTCTTTCTTTCTTGTTTATTTCAAAATCTCCTATATAATACATGAGGCTGGTTTATTTTATATTTTGAGCAGGTGTTATATACATATATATCGGTACATACAGTAAACATTTCCATATTGCTGGTTCTAGCTATTCAATGGTTTTAATTTTTGAATTCTAAATGAAACTTAAATTGGGATATCTGTAAGACTATTGCGGTTTTTGATGTGGCGCCATGTGTATTAATGGTAGAAGGGGTTGAAGATTGTTTTAATACGATCACTACCATTATAAGATCATCATATTGTCGATAATAATTATACATATTGTAACAAGATTGAGGTAACTCTTTCTTGTTAACAGAAATGTTTCTTACTCAGAGGCTTTGGGGCGGTCATCTTTGGCCGGCTTAGGCTCAGGGTAATGGCGTAGGGTTTCCCAAAGCGTAAGTAAGACGTGCTAAACCGCAGGAGAAGGAAAGGGCAGCATGAAAAAGAAGGAAGGGGAAAAGCTCTACCGAAATATACTTACTTAACTTACCCTGATCTCATCCTCAAATAAAAGCTTTCAGCCCCTCACGCTGAAATGCAACAAACTACTACCGAAACCGAAAAAAAACCAAAAAAATAACCTTAAGAGCTAAAATTATGAAACGATAAACTTGATATTTAACTGTACTATATTATTGAGCATTATCAAAAAAAGTTAAGTTGATGTGGCTGCTATCGCACACTTAGACCAAATTTGATCCGTTGTGATACCACTCTATACGGCTATAGGTCCGAGTCTTTCCGTAGAGCCATCTGCGCATTGCATAGCTCCATGTCAGTCCTATAGTACTGACATGGAAGATGGGTCGGCCCAAAGATTCTAAACACGACAGAGGATCCAGATTATGTTTATTTTTCACCACCGATCGCACCGCCCAAACGATCGAAGGTGAAAAACCCATTTTGCATCCTGCCTCGAATCGGATTCGAACCCGGTACCTCTCGCTCCAACTGCCGCAGCTTTAACCACTGCGCCACCTGGAGCATTATCAAACAACAACAACAAAAAAATGTGAGTTTTCAATGAAATAACAAATGGATAGCAAAAATTGACAGTCAACTTAAAACTATATATATATATATATATTATATATATATATATATATATATATATATATATATATATATATATATATATATATATATATATATATATATATATATATATATATATATATAAATATATATATATATATATATATATATATATATATATATATATATATATATATATATAAATTTCACCACCACCAAAAGAAAATAAGCAATGAAAACCTATCTTAAATAATAGTTTGCTTCTAGGATGGCTTATTCTAAAATTTTATAAACTTAAGAAACAAAATAAACAAAAACTTGCGTGGGCGCGACCTTTATCCTCATTTTCAGATGATGTACCGTTCGCAATACTTATATTATAATAGAATTATATACGGTATTAATTTATTAATTATGAGACATGAGGTATTAAATATTAAGTATAAGATATTATGCGCACTATATTATCTTTTAATTTTCCATACATGTGGTCACTTTAAATTTAAGTTCAAAACATATTATATTATATTTTCATTGATGGAATTTTGTTTTTTCCAAAAAAATAAGGTGACCACAGTTCACTTTTAACTGATATTATCGTTTTTTTATATTCAAGTTTTTATCATTTTCACTATTATTTTTTTTTTTTTTTTTTTTTTTTTTTTTACGGTTTTTACAGGCCATTATTGGCCCGTACCGTGTCAACAATCTGACTCCATTGGTTTCGATCACGAGCCAGCTCTTCAAACCGTTGTAGGCAGTTTGAAGAAGCCAGATCGCTCTCTACGCCGTGGAGCCATCGTCGCCTACAGCGACCTCTTCGCCTACCGAAAGGCGGTTCACCCTTAAAGGTTCGCTGAATCATTCGGTTCGGATCAGCACGCAGAACGTGTCCGAGCCAGCGTACTCGCTGTCCTTTAATTTCATGCACGATATCAGGAATTTGCATTAAATTCCTGATCTCGTGATTGAAAAGAACTCGGTAAGTGCCATCGACGTCGCGTTTTGGACCATATATCACACGCATGATTCTTCTCTCGAATGTTAGAAGCCATCTTTCGTACTCATCCGTCAAGGTCCAACTCTCACATCCATACATGACAACGGGTCTGATCAACACTCTGTACAGTTTCAGCTTATCCGTATTTGCAAGATATTTTGATTTCAGCAGTGGACGTAGAGGATACAAAGCCCGATTGCCAGCGGCAAGGCGGACCTTGATATCCTCTCCCACACTATTATCGTGAGTGATGAGAGATCCAAGATACTTGAATCTCATCACTCCTTCAAACGTGTGGTTACCACTACTGAAATCAATTGCGTCTTGGTCTCTAAAACCCGAGATTAGATATTTGGTTTTTGACTCGTTGATTTTGAGACCAACAGAAGCTGAACACTGTTCCAGTGGATCAATTATCTCTTTCACTCCGTTGCCATTTAATCCAATCACACAGATATCATCTGCATAAGCAAGAAGTTGATTGGATTGTCGGAATAAGATGTTGTCCTGAGGTGTTTCACTTTTACGAACGATGTATTCCAACATGAGATTAAAAAGTATCGGGGACAGCGCATCTCCTTGTCGAACACCAGAAGTAATTGCAAAAGTTCTCGATAGCCTGTTCTCAACTTTGACACAGCATTGTGACTGCGTTACTGTCATTTTACACAGATGTACATATTTTTTCGGTATTCCTAAATATTCAAGCGCATACCATAATCTCTCTCGATTGATCGAGTCATAGGCTTGCTTGAAATCCAGGAATACCTGGTGTACATCGCGAGATGTTTCGTAGTACTTGGAAAGAATCATCCGTAGCGAAAAAACTTGATCAGTGACTGACCGATTTGGACGGAATCCTCCTTGGTAGTCACCGACAATTTCCTCCGCCAGAGGAGTAATTCTTCCCAAGATAATGTATGACAGTAACTTATATGCTGTGCAAAGGAGAGCTATACCGCGATAATTCTCACATTTCAAGCGATCACCCTTCTTGAAAATTGGGCATAACGCGGCCACTTTCCATTCTTCGGGCATAACTTCATTTCGCCATACCAATCGAACAAGGTCGAAAAGACAGTTCCACAAAGTTAGCCCTCCGAATATCAAGAGCTCTGAATTAATGCAATCAACTCCAGGTGAACGATTTTTCTTTAATTTCTGCATGGCCATTGTGAATTCCTCATAGGATGGATCCGCAATGAACATCTCCGCGGTCTGTATTTGAGGGTATTCAAACACAGCTTGTGATACATGTGGAACATTAAGTAGATCAGAGAAATGTTCACGCCATGTATCGAGTACCGCATCGACGTTAACACAGAGGTTTCCATCCTGGTCCCGAATGGCAGTTGACCGAGATCTTAAGGTATGGTGCAATTCGGTGATTCCTTTAAAGAAACCACGCGAATTTTGCTCATTGCTGAGTTGTTGTACTCTTAAGACCTTGGCCTTCCACCATTCTCGCTTCTTCAGTCTACAAATGCGTTTAGCTGTCCTTCTAGCGAGAACTGCTTTGTTTTTCCTTGCGATTGTAAACCGAGTCTGCGCTTCATTATAGGCTATATTTCGTTGCTCAACAGCAAGACGACACTCCTCATCAAACCAATCATTTTTGGGCTTAGTTTTCACTATACCGAGAGTGTGCTGGGCAGCATCGACACGAGAGTGTGCTGGGCAGCATTTTCACTATATGCATGTTTATTATATTATTTGGCAAATTATTAATTTACATATGTATCGTCCATTGAATTTATAGCCACTTTTTAAATTTTTATAATTTTTTATTCATTAAGCAAGCACCATACAATTTTATTTTTTTTTATTTATTATTTAAATTATTAATATAATATTAAACTATCACTGTTGATTATTCACATTTTTTTCCTTCTTGCAGAGCGACATATAATTTTGCAGTTTATTTTTCTGGTCTTTTCTCTTCGATTTATCAGACCCAACTCCCAATAAAACCCGCTGTACATCGAATCTTTGCTAATCTCCCCCTCCCAAATACCATCCAATTACCATCCGATTTTTTCCGCGCTTTTATTTACGGTGCGTGTTACTAATGACGTCATATTTACTATTTTTCATATTCGACAGGGATGCCAAACATTTCCGTCTTGGAACGATCGAGAAGTAGCGACTAATCGTTACAATATGGTCATTTGAAATTTCTTATTGATTGATGACATTTTAAGTGGCTAATATGTGTAAGTTCGATTTAGCATATTAATGTTCATATATCAGAAAATCGTGTTTAAACGAATCGCTTTTATTTCTTTTCATTTTATTTTGTCAATAAACCCCAATAAATGGCATATTATGTCCTTTTGTATATACTATTGGTATATACTCTTCATCACCTCTGTCTTATTATTTCTATGAATAATATTTTATTGAAAAAATTTCATTTAAAGGTGTAAATGGATTGGATTTCTTGAGTGACATGCTTAATATTGGATGGGAATTACTTGGTCGGTGGTTTTGATCAGAGGATTTGTTTACTTTAGTAAGCGACTACTTTACTGCATAGATAATCCTCTTACATACCTTTAAAATTTTTGAAACATTAGGATTGTGGTAACGTACCTAAGATTACAGTGGTTTATTGGATTGTGCTTCTCCTATCATATCAGATGGGGTACTTGGAGAAGATAATCATAAAGTACGAAAAAATGATATTGAATATAAATAACAGCTGATAATGTTGTTTGTAGCTCAGATGTATACCTCAGAGGGGAATTTATTTCAGAGGATAATCACGATAATTTGTTTAAAATTGTATTTAAGATTTCTTGAAACATAATAGAGAACTAAAAGGATAGCTGCTGGATGGTATTTACGATCAAACGATTCTCTTGCTAAAAGAATAGTACAATTACTATAAAATTAATAAATCAATAAATATCTTGAATCGTTCACCATAATAGCAGCTATTAAGATAAATACCCCTAACAGTGTAATAATGATCTACTCAAATAACTAATAATGGTGTGAATGGGACTGAATTTACAATATCCCAATATAAACAGACAAGAGTGAATGACAAATAGGTAGCTATAATAATAACAATATACCGATCTATTTATAATTTCACTCAAGTACATAACTGAGCTTAAATAGATCATCATAATTTATATTGCTGTCGGGTCATTAAGACGTAACTACCCTCGCGTTACTGGTGTTGGGATGGAAATAGGGATAACAATAACTAACAGCATATGATGGGATGACCCCAAATAAAATCTAAATGCTCCAGTATTACTGTCGTAGACATTTACATATATATGATGAACCTAAAACATTCCTATCCTGTCTAACTAACAATAATTAACAAAACTACCAACATATTATAATTTACTAATACATAATGTAGTTAGCAATGACTGGTGCTGTGGATTATCACCTTAGTCCTTTCTGTGATTAACACTCCCTTTCCTTAACTTTATATGTCGAAATGCAGACCCGAATAATTTTAGAATGAGTAATTTCCAGATATCCATTGGGAACTTTGCTGAATGTACTCCACGATTATGGTAACATATCCAGGATCACCGTAACTGGTTGGCTTGTACTTCTCCTATCATATCATATCATTATCATCGGATCAACCTAAATGTACCAATAATAATAAATATTTAATATATGACACGCCTATATCGCACAGCGATTAAAATCATGTTTAATAATTTGAGGCACATTGTTTTAAAGTGCCATCTATGAATTACTGATATAAATGTTAAATTTTATCTCAAATTCAGTCAAATCAATCGATCCAATATGTTTGAAAGCGGTCTAACAAATAATACCCCCACGTATAAACTGTAACCAGATTATGATTTTTTGCAAAAAGAGCAAATCCGGCCAGTCATGGTTTCTTCAAATGTATAACCTTGCCAAATAGTGTTGTAATTGGTTAAATTCTTACAAGATTCGAAACGAGTATAATTATCATTAATTCTTATTTATATAACATCAACTGGGCCAAATTGGAAGAAAAACTTAATTAATATCTTAATTATTGTGCGTTGTGTATTATAATAATATATTTCAGTTGCCGAAAATGATATTTCAAATTTTTACTCTCCTCCTGCATTGATATGTGCCTTTTTAATTACTTACCCGGATATGAGTATTATTTATATTAATCCGCATTGTGCAAAATTAACTGGCTCCTCTTTATATTCATCATTATATTTACACACATACACACCATTATACGTCGACTAAACCTTAACCTCATTGTGGGAGGGAAAAAAAAGAAAATTTACACACGATGAAAAATGACTGGTGATATTTATTACGTACATTCTATTAGCAGTTTAGTAGCATACAATGTAAAATTATGAAAAACGACCATGAATAACTGTACGGGAATAATTAATTTGTTCAATTTAATTATATTAGTATGTTTTTCCATTTTCGACTAGAAGGTTCATGACTTTGCAATATACGTGAATTTCAGTCTTTAATATTTTTAATTTAATTTTCACTATAATAATTTTTCCAGCATGTCAGTTTGAACATTGAACTTTCGAAATTTATATTCATTTTAAAATTACTATATTATAGTTGTTGTGTGTAATTGAAAATAATTTTCCACATCAAACGACATAATTCCTATATGGTAGAGCTATGTTCTCCTACGAGTATGTATGTACATATGTCATGTAGATGTAGTATAGTTGTGCGTGTAATTATATTATTGACAAATAAGTTAATGTCACACTGTATTTTTATTAAAATATGTATGTGTATGAATTCTGGTCAAATAATAATTATGTTTGCTTCATCGGCTTAAGTACAGGGTGGGCTAAATTTGAATCAGTCCTTAATTTGAAATTCTTATTATTCTTATTGATTTTTGAAATTTATTTAGAACTTAGAGAGAAAACTGGCATTATTTAGATGGCTTTCATTTTCCTATTGGCATTTCCTGACTCTTTTTAATGCATTGTGTAACATTTGTAGCTCCAATTTTGTAAATTCATTGTCAATATGCTGTTTTAGTTTCTAAATATTTTGTGGTTTGTTGATGTTAACCCGTTACTTCACACAACCCTAGTAAAAATTGAGAAGTATTGAAAAAAATCTCAAATTTGCCATTATCTTTTTTGAGTATGAGCTGTAGATCCAACTTGATGCAACCATATTTTACGATTATTGAGAACTATAGAAAGTCGCCGGTTGTACTATTAAGCTACAAGTAAGAAAGTTTCTTATCACGCCATAGTCTCGAGTTCGATTCCCGCCGTTGACCAAAAATTAATATGCAACCGGATGACATAATAACGCGTTTGTTTGTAACAAACATTCGTTGGGCTGACCACCTACAGTGTGTACCAATCGTTAAAATGGTTCGTAAGGTCTCAATTGAGACGTGGTAAGAGCCGTTTACGGCCTCTAAGCCATATATTATTTTTTATCGAAAGTGAAAACTTTTCCCAACATGGCACTGTATACCACTCACTGTAAAGACGAATTTTTGATGCTGATTTTTGTTTTTGTAAAAATATAAACCCATAACTTTATCAGCCACAATTTCACACCAAACACTGCTTCTAAGATGATGTAATTGTTCTGTTTATTGACATTTCCATTTAAATGAAAATGCTTTTCATTAAGGTTGTTCAAAAGTATTTAATTTTCGGTCGCAAGCAAAATTAATCTATTGGCAGCAATTTGGCAATGCTGCTTGAACATATATAGCTTGAAAAAAATTGATTTTGTTTTCGTACCTGGTGGATGCCGTAGTAGTCTGAACGCTGAAATATCAAGAACATTCTCTTGGATCATGTAGAATCGTAGGTAGTATATATAAGTTATAAGAGTTATATAAGATTTCATATTGAAACATGGAACCACTATTGGGCTTTTTGGTGTTCACTTTGGGTCTATTTGCTCTAATGAACTCTATTTGTTCTAACTAAAAATTCTGAAAAGGTGCGTGAATATGTCTTTGCGCCAGCTGGATGGTCCCTCTTTAGCTGAATTCATCAGCCTAATTATGCAGTCACATAACTTCTGTGTGAAAGAGAAGAAAAGTATGATCGGCACCAAGTTTTTCGCATTAACAATGGAAGAGACGATTGTATTTGAACTCGACCTCTGAACTTTGAATAAAGAGAATAATGTTTGATCTAATTTTTCAGACAAAGTTTTTGTAACTAGCACATGTCTGTGCAAAATACAGTGAGTAATTGTAACACAATCAAAATCATATCATATGCACAGTCACCATCAACTGAGAATAACTTTAAGCTACTCTAGCTTGATCTAATTGAAAACCAACTGGAGCATCACTTTATATGAAGATTTAAACCATAATTTAAGCAATTGATGAAAGATATCATTATTTATATCAGAAATTCTGGTAAGGAATACGTCCTTTGACCAAAGAGGTTCGAGTTTACTTCGGTTTTCATTTTGTAGCAAAACTTGATCATCTATTTGAAAATTAGGGACATTCAAAGATGTGTCGTAAGAAAATTTAGATTGTTCCTTAGATTTTAATAAGTTTTCCTTGGCTTCTTTCCAAGAATGACGCAGCCGATACTTCAATTCATCACAGTAATCATCATGATTATAAATAGGTTGTTGAGGGCGTTTGATAGAAATTGGTGTATTTGGCTTGAATCCGTATACTAACTCAAACGGCATTAGACCGGTGGAAAAGTGTGGTGTAGAATTGTATGCAAATGTAGCAAAATGTACCCAATTATCCCAATTTAAAGGATCATTTTGCTAATAATTTCTAAAATATTCTCCAAGGGTCCTTTGTGAACGTTCGATATAAAGAGCCATTTCATTCCGGATGGTAAGCTGTGGTGTTATATTTTCTGATATCTAGAATCTTACACATTTTTTTGAACATCTCGCTCATAAAATTACTCCCTTGATCTGTGAGAATACTGTCAGGTGATCCGAATTTGCATATAATATTTTCAACAAAAGCCCGAGCAACTGTAGTTGTATCTTGAGATTCAATTGGTACAGCCACAGAAAACTTTGACAGATCATCCATCATAGTTAAAATGTATCGATTTCCAGAATGTGTTAAAGGCATAGGCCCGACAATATCAAGAAAAATCTTTGAAAATGCTGAACTTGAGGTGGAAGTTATTTTTAATGGACATTTGGTAAGTCGCGAATATTTATTTTTTTGACAATATTCACATTTTCGGATAAATTTGTTAATCCTACTCATCATGTTAGAAAAATGATAGTATTGTTTTATTCTTTTATAAGTTCGCATGACTCTCTGATGGCCGCCAAGAGGACTCGTGTGGAACTCCGTAAGCACACGGGTTATTTCATTTTCATCAGTTACCATTTGAACATTATTTTTATTTGGATTACTCATAATAGTTAAGGATGAAGTTATTGCGTTTTGCCTATTTTTACTATCACTACTGTGAGATGGTGAAGAAGAATCAAATTTATCCTGGGTTTTAGATTTCGAGCGAGTAACAATTGCTATATCTTTGTTTTGTGGTTCTTCGACATTACAAGATACGGATCGACTAAGTGCATCTGCTACTAAATTAGTATTGCCAGATTTGTACACAATTTTACAGTCGTACTCATCCATTATTACTCTCCAGCGAATTAATCGTGATGTAGGATTAGGGCTCTTATGTAACCATATAAGCGGGTTGTGATCCGTTTGTATAACAAATTGTCTACCATACAAGTATGGTCGAAACCGTTGTACGGCCCAAACAATGGCTAACAGCTCTTTTTCCACCGTTGAATAGTTTCGTTCTGCTCCGTTTAAGATTCGACTAGCAAAGGAAATTGGATACTCGCTTGAATTAAATTCCTACGATAAAACGGCTCCTATAGCATTGTTACTTGCATCTGTTGTAACGGTGAATTGAAGGGAAAACTCTGGATATCGAAGTATAGGAGGTTTTATTAAGAGTGACTTTAGTGTGTTAAAGGATTCTTCAGTAAATGCGTCCCACTTAAATCTGATGTTCTTTCTTAATAGCGCATTTAAAGGTTCTGAAATTTTTGAAAAAGTCTTTATGAATTGGCGGTAATAGCCACAAAGACCATGAAAAGCTTTTATCTCTTTAGTGTTACTAGGTCTCGCGTAGTTTTCAATGGACATTATTTTTTATGGGTCTGGTTTTATACCATCTGGTTGGTATGGTTTTATACCGTCTGGTTTTATAATTTCTTTTCTGAGAAACTGACACTTTGTAGGTTGGAGTTTCAAATTATATTTTCGAAAACCGGTTAGAACGTCAACCAGTTTTTTGTTGTGGTCACTCAAATTGACACCATAAATAACTATATCGTCTAGGTAAACGAAACATCGTATTCCATTTAAGCCAGAAAGAACAGTGTCCATAAGTCTCTGAAAGGTTGCTGGCGCACCTTTTAACCCAAAGAGCATTCTTAAGAAGTGAAAATGACCACGCTCTGTACTAAACGCAGTTTTCGTAATATCGTTTGGAGCCAGAGGAATTTGGTGGTAACCATTAGCTAAATCTAATGTAGAAAAATAGTTTGATTGGCCTAATTGGTCGAGAATGTCAGTTATATTCGGTAATGGGTATACATCGTTTACTGTCATATCATTTAAACGTCGAAAATCAATGACAATCCTCCACTTTTTTTCTTGTGTTGAGGATTTTTTTGGAACTATTAATAATGGTGAATTCCACGGACTGATTAAATTTTCGATCACACCCTCATCTAAAATTTGTTGAACCTGATTGTTGATTTCAGTTTTTGTTGCATGAGGTAAACGGTATGGTTTAATGTTAACTGGACGAGCATTTGGAACCAATGTTATTTCATGATGAGAAGCGCTTGTTGTAGATAGTGTATCACCATGCAAATAAAACACGTCATTGAAATTTCTACATATTTCTTGAATTGAATTTAATTCTTCGTTATTAAGATTTTCGGTTTTAAGTAACGAGTTTAATATTTTGAAACGATCTTCAAGTAAGTCTTCGTTTGCCAATTGGTTGATACAATAAATTTCATAATTATGACTAGACTTTGGGTTGACTGTTAACGCTTTAAGTGTGATATCCGCGTCATTTATATTCAATATACAAACCAAACCAAAACGGCTTGTTACATTGACCAGAGATCCACCCAAAAAAACACCCTTTTGAATTTCCTGAGATTCACAAATGTACTCACCATCGTGGTTAACATTGAATGGTACTTTTAAAATTTTCTCTACACAGGAGCTGGTATAGTTATATCCGGAAAACTATTACCCAAAAATTTTACAATTATTTGATTTTGTGGATTTGGATAAATTTCAATGTGCCTTTTGCCATAATCTATTTTACAATTATTAATTTCGAAAAAATCTTTTCCTATTATGCCTGTACACTCTAAGGAAAACGAGTCAGGTACAAGTTGAAACATATGAGAAAAACCAAGAGAATTTAGAAATATGAAATTAGCCAGAGTCTGAATATTGTGGCAAGTAATACCTTTAATATTACATTTGATATTTGGAAAACATTTCGTGTTACCCATAATATATTTTTTTTTGATCATGCTTATATCAGCACCTGTATCGAATAAGAACTTCGATGGTGTTGATTTGAGAATGTCTAAATTAATTGAAACATATTTTGAATTCGAAGCATTTGTAAAAATAGTTTGATTGTTTGTTTCGAAACTATAAGAATTTACAAAAGGATCAGTGATAATTTCAGAAGATTCACAAGAACTGTAATTGATAAGAGGACCTTGTGAATTAAAGGAATCTGAAAAAAAATTATCAATGTCGAGTGACTGCTTCATTTGTTCTGCATTAAAATTAAAAAATGAGCACGAATTTAAATTTCGTCTACTCGACCAGTTGTGCTTGCTTGCTGATTGAGTATGTGTAAGTTTTCCGAATTAATGTTAACATTATGATTTGGAATAGACGTCTTGACATCAGATTGAACTGGTTCAGAACTAATTCTATTTCGTTTTAAACAATATCTTAACTGGTGACCTTTCCTACGACAATACCTACAGTATAATGATACTTGTCGAATGGCTTGATTAGGTGTAGGGTTGTTCACATTTGATTTGTTTAAGGGAGTTCTAAAATTACCTGCATTTTGCGACCAAGTAAGTTGTGGCTTTTGATTTGGATTACTATTAGAAGCTTGTACACTTGTTGAATTATTAGGTCGCGCAAAAGGGTAACAGGTGCTAGCTTTGTGACCTTGTTTGTTACATAACTGACGTATAAGTTTAGATGTATTTTGCTGAAATGGATTTAAAGTTTCAAGAGCGTATAACGTTTCTTCTTCTACTGCTTTCTTTACTGCTTCAGCAACTGTGGTAAACTTTCCTGCTTTTAAAATTGTTTTAATAGGATTTTTTAATCCTTTAATAAAAGAATGTAAGGCAGTTTGACTGTTCAAGTTTTGAATATAAGGAATAGCAGCTTCACCTTCCTGCGATATATGCATGCATCATTAAGGTCAGAAAGTATATGTTCAACTCTAATACCAAAAGTTCGAACATCTTCATTTAAATTTTGACGAACTCTAAAAAGCTCTAACTGTAATAGCTCAATAGATTGTTTCTTTGAAAATCCCTCCGCTGCCACCAGATGTAGTAAAAAGATGGTGGTGTGATACTTAAATTGTATTTATTATTTATTAAAACATCTTTACTTTCATTTTATAATTATTATTTAACAAATTTATTAATAAAAACTTTAATTCACGTTTTATTATAAATACATTTTATTTTATTTAAATTAATCTAATTTTGTATAGGTCAATTTGTTTGTCTAATTGTACTTAATTAGCTTCAACAACACAAGTGCGAGACTATCTATATTCTGTTTTCTTCTTCCCTTTAAATCACCTCAGTAGCCACCGTTTTCGAGTTATGTTATAAGGTGGGAGGAAGAAACCAGTAATGACAACGATAGGGTTTTTAAATTCATATCTCAGGGGTAATCGATACAGTGTAGTATCGATATACACAACACCAACACTACTTAGCCATTTCTAATGCTAGCTCTTCAGCTATTGTATATCGTTTATTTTTCTTTCCATGCCCAAACTTACTCCGAACCCAAATCGATTAACCCGAATAGTTAACACAACATATTAACTGTGCAACAAGTAAACATAGCAATGATTAGATAATAGGTATGACATAAAGAATTATAGGTAAACATTCTGTTAAACCAAAGCGATCCTAAATATTAAACTAAGCTTAAAATTTCGGTTTCGGATATCGATGGCGTATAGTTGAACACATCTATGACCCACAGTCATAGTACTCAACTAACAACTGTACGTCCTCGATTTTGCTATTCTATGATTTCCGATGTATTGGTGAAACAACTGATTTTTCATGTCTAAACATTTCAACAATATTTCAAGCAATATCAGCAACCTTAATATTTACCTTGGATCTTATCAACCGCAGTTCTGAGGTAGTGACTTGAATTTGGCTACCAGATTTTGGCGACCAGAGCAACAATTGATTGAAAAGATTAATATTCTTTATTTGAATCATTTGGCTTGGCAACTGAACTTTTGGTCTAAATACTATCCAAGCATAGGTTTTAAGGAACAATCATTTTATAACACAATCAGTGGCGTATAATTAGAAATCGTAACTTTACCTTTTTAAACACCTGCCTGGATATCCTTTTCTAGAGAGCAGGCCTGTTAATCGCATATTCAGATATGGTTACATTTTACATATTTCACTCTTCAGTCATCGCTGAATAAATTAAAAATTGTTCAGCGTCCTCACGCTGCAGTTTGCATTTGTGAGTTAGAATACTAAACCATCCGTAACCTAGCTCGCAAGATACCCAAAACGTACTGCGTTGGAATCTTTTCTCGGTTAGTCCTAATGAAATTTTCCACTGTTCCTCATTCTTTGATTAGAATCAGATTGGTTTTTATTCCGAAAGCTGGAAAGTATGATTATACAAAACTTAAATCGTTTCAGTGATTTAATCTTTCGTCAACCGTTTTTAAGACTATATAGAAAGGATAAAAGATCGATTTATTAGAGATAATTATTTATCTACCTCCCGATTAAGTTACATGCAAAATGCTTATTTAGAGTGGGTAATTCATGTGACATAAATCTGTTACTAAGATTGAAAGAACCCTTCATAATAAAGGATTTCCCTTTTTTTCCAATGGTTCTGCTCTTCTTGCCCTATGTATGATTAAAGATAGGCTGGCAGTCTAGATTCAATTTTCGTAATCCTTGTTGTTTTAATATGAGTCATATGAGTTTTGGCACATTGAAGGTAATGCTGATTATTTGACAGATTTTCACATGCATAAGTCAGAAGTATTCGTTAGTAAACCAACTTGAAGAGGAATCCATTATTTTTTAAAAAGGATCAAAGGAGGGTTTGGGTGGGGATTCTTACCACTTACCACTTTAAATTCCATAACCATCGTTATGTTAATCTCAGGACGTTTTATGCGAAGACTGTTTTGAATAGAATGATCACTTAGTAAGCGATTGTTCGGTTTTTGAAAATGTTCTCTGAACACTCATAGCCAGTTAACGTTAGTCGGTTATTGCGCCTCTCTTGATCCAACTGTCCTTCGACAGCACTGCCCATTCGCGAAAAGGAGATAAAAGCACTATGAGCCTTTTTGTGGCAATGAGTGAAGGGCTCTCGTGTCAGAGCTTTCTTTTAGTAATGCAATCCTAAGTGAGTATAATCAGTTAATCCTAAGTGAGTATATAATTAGGATTGTAGTATAATTAGCCTTAATCCTAAGTGAGTATAATTAGTATTGTTATTATTCCTGGCAAGAAATTTCTGAAGTGTAGATGCGCGCTGGTTGAGAGGTAACTGTAAAATTAGACAATAAATTTTCTTAAGTGAATACTTTGTTGATTTGACTCGCAGTATAACTTTCGAAACCTAAGCAAATCTCATCTGATACAGTTGTTAGATGACTCAATATAATTCGCCTGGTGATTAACTTTGCTATTCAATTGCGATTGTAGCTTAATATAACCAAATATTAATGTACCTCACCCAATATCTAACACATTTTTTTTATTATACATTATCAACAATGACCAGAATTATTTCAGAAAATGTTGTTTTCGAAGCTTACTACCCTGCTCTTGTATCTAAAACATTTTACCATCATCAAATCCCTGTATTTTAATTCTCTCTGTGTATTCGGGAGCCATCTTGTCGAAACTTGAGAACTCCATCCGGTCTCATAGCTCTCATTTGTACTCAGCCTCACAATTTCGATTTAAAGCCAACATGATTTTATCATAATCCTCTTGCTTAAACATAATCCGCATGCTGGAACAAACTGTGTAGCATTACTGCTGCACCAATTATTCTTCATCTGTTTTTAAATTGTAATTTGAAAACATTAATAGACATTGTTCCAATTTATGTCGAAATCTTTAATTTAATTGCCTTCATGACTGATTTCAAATTTGGTATAGTTTTGCCATTAGTTTAGACATCCATAATTACCTTTTCAATTTCAATTCACCAAAACAAATTTTTGGGCATTTGATAACTCGCCATATGCACTTTGGTGTTTAAATAAACGAACAATTCGCGGAACACTTCCCCTACTCAATTTCGATATAAAGTGCAGTTAAAAATGAAACTGTTCCGGCCTTTTCAACACCATGTTTCGATATCACTTTGCTATCTCTTTAGCATTTTAGTTTTCAAATTTTCGGAACAACTCAGCATTTGTTGCATTGTTCCATTAACTGCCCCATATCAAAATTTGTAGGTGCTCTGGTATGTTTTATAGTTGTTGGATAAATTCCCCTTCAATTGCATCTTCATTATTTTATGACGCTCTTTGAAGCCTTTATTTTTGTTTAGATGGATTTAGTATCCGCTCTATGAAAGCCCCGGCATTTTCAGCTTCAGTAGTTTCATTTCCCTCTTTATTCAAAAGGCAACTGTTGTCACCAATTGTTACAAAATTCCTTTTTAAGATCCCACCAAAATAAAGTTCAAACACTTGATTGTGAATAAAAAATGCCCCCTTTTTATTCACAATCAAGTGGTTGAACATTCATTATTTTCACTAAAGTTGATGCCTCCTTGCTTATTTTTACTTTCGCTTATTTTTTCACTGGTTTTCGCTTTTCTTTTAACTTGTCACGTTATAAATTCAAAATGATTCTCTACTCTTTCAGTTCGCGTATTTATACTCACATCGCCTGCTTCTAAAGCCGAGTTCATACTTCGATTTCTGCTTTGATTCATTCGTTCGGTAATTTTGTTTTGACGATTCATACTATGGTAAAACTTCAGAACGATTTTGTCACGATCTAAATTAAATTAAATCTTTTACTCATGTTCGTTCAGACAAAAACTTAAAGTAAAACTATCTCTTGCGACAAAATGTTGGAACAAAAAGTGTCATTTTGGAGAAAAAATTGTTTGAATGAATGAATGAACGAAGAAAAAGAAGTATGAATTCGCCTTAGCCCTGGGTTTCTGCTTGCAATGCATTGCAAATATTTGCATTCTGTTTTGATTGGAATCAAATCGAACATTTTCCAGTTTGCGAAATTCTTTTAGTTCTATCTCGAATCTTCTCGGCCGACAATGATGGTATTTGAGCTGGTGTTGTAATTGGTTTGCCAAAAACGCATTCAATACCTGAACGCGAGTTGAAATGCCTATATATATATTGGGAACTGCTGCTCGGAGGCATCAACTGAGAAAATCGTGATATTGTCGTCAGTAAATCCAAACAGAGAAGAGTAGGTTTCACGAGATCATAATGGCAGCATCTCGTTAGGAATATTTGGTTTGTTTTTTTTTATGTACCAACAATTGATAAGTTCCAGCTCATCAATAGGCGCGCCAGAGGTAGTGACGTAAAAATCTCTTACAATCCTTTCACACAAATCTCTTACGATCCTTTCATTTTGATTCGTTTGTCTACCCGACGCCTGTTTACCTGTATACATTTGTTCTGTTATGGGGTATGAGTTGGAAGCATCACAAACCCACATGGAAGGCATGTATTGTGTGAATCTGGTTCTTCCTATAAAATAAAATAAACCATTAAAAATTACTTACATGCATATATAATAATTACATAGTGATATCTTGCATTACATACCTCGGAACGTAAAAAGCTGTTCATCCACAACAATACATTCAGAGGGTGTATAACTGCTTCGAAGATTCGTGTTCAGCATTTCAAATAGTTCGCTAATCGTTGCAGCTTTATCTGTCTGTAAGGGATATTGCCTTGTGTTTTTGTTCTCGAATCTGAAAAACCCGCTTAGTTCCCAGAAACGATTCAACCCCATACTAGCGCGTTACAAGGGATTCGAAATCGTCTCCCACAAAACTTTTGCGTGTTCATTTTTTGACTGGTGAACTCCTGCGTTTATCAAAATTGCTAGGTAGGCATTAAATTCTTCCTCGGTTAATATTTTCCATTGCCGCGCTGGTTTATTTGGATTATTTTTATTGTGATCATCATAAGTTGCCTTAGCCTTCCTGTTGGTCTCTCGTATGACAATGTTAGACATCACGTAAGAAAAAATACATATAAACGTATCTGCCACAGACAACATATTTGTTGATCGGTGAGAGCCTTTTTCTTGACTTCTCATTACATTATGCCTCAATGTTTGACTCTGAATAGGTTTTCGCCGCCAAATACTACCACTGCCATTCTTCCCTTTTAAAATATTTTGGGACGTTATCACACAGTTGGAATCGTTCTATTCGGCATGTTCATCGTCACTAGAAATATTTTCCTCGCCCACCTCAATTCTGACTGTGCTGTCTTCACGTACATCTTCTACGTCAGAATCTTCATTATTTCCGTCCAGTGGTGCGGGTAACCATCTTCAGAACAATCGTCCACTCCAAACACATATTTATTTTCAGATTCGTCAAATAAACGCCTAGATATGACTGCTGGTCCTCGTACTTACCGTGTAAACTCAGCATTCGAAAGTTCTCTAATACGTTCCGCCATTTTAGTAGACATACTACACAAATTTAATCCAATAATACATATATTTATTGGACATATACAGTTATTAAATTGCCACACCTGTTCGGTTTAAATTTCCACACTTAACCATTATAATGTATTCACCTATATTTTTTTGCTGTCTATTAAAAAATATTATCTTAATTGGGGAATCCCATTTTTTATTTATTTTCGTTTTTTTACATTAAAGCAACACAAAAGGAAATATGCAATAACGTAAATTTTATTCAAACCATTACTTTGTAAACGAGAAAATGCATCTATGGCTACCCTGATAGAACAGATAAATAAATTTCCAGTCTTTTATTTTTAAATATTAAACCCTATCGCTAGAACATTTCGCACTTCCTTCGCGACCACAGAACTGAACATTACTACTTTGATCACTGTTGGACGTGTTAATTACACAATGTAATTGACACGGTTTTTTTACATGTAAAAAATGTGTTATTTCCATAAAGTTAATTTTTACATCATATGTAAAATGTGTAAAAAATGGGGAGTGTTGTGTTGATCTTCACACCGAGTGGACGTGTTTTTTTTTCCTCTCGGTGTTGTTAAATAAAATAAAATAAATTCGTTTGTGGTGTGTGTGTGTGTGTGTGTGTGGTTTTAAATCGGATCACAGATGAGTATCGCTATTATATTATTATATTATATTATATTTTATTATTATTGTAATTACATTATTGAGATATTGTGTTGTGTCGTATTTTATTATATTTTGTACGATACTATCCATTACATCTCCATACGCTATTACGCATTGACATCTCACAGGCAATGCTTTATACTAGTATTGGTATTGTGTTACATTCAGTTCTTGTTTCTCCGTTATATGTTTAATATTGTAATATATAACGATTTGTCTTTGTGTCTTATATCAAAGAATTCTAAATTAATCGAAGCAGGAATGTTCTAAATGAGCTTTATTTAGTGTAACAAAAAATACAAAAATCAACGTCAGTTTCATACAAAATGTATGAAAGGTAAGACTTTACTATATAGTAAATATTTGAATGAAAAGTAGTTCAAATTTAACTTAGGTTATATTCAATTGAAAACAGAAATTTCAGTTTTGATCCTGAAACTGATCATTTTTCGATTTATATTTCCATTTTCCTTTATTCATTAAATGAAAATATGATATTTTAATAACTTAAAATGTAAACAGAGACAGATACATAGTTAGGTTACGAGAACTATATTTTATTTTAAGTATGCTCACAAAGAGAATAAATCAAAATGGCACTTTACACCAAACAAAGCAATTTCATTAAATGTTAAGTTGTATTGTGATTTGTGTTTTGCTTTCATATATATAATCAACAACACCAATGCACAAAATCTCATACACACATTTAACTAGATTTAATGATTACATGCACACATGTATGATTTTAACATGAATGGCTTGCAAAATTTTTATACAACAGCAACGCTCGTAATGGCATTTCATCGAACTATCATTCAATATAAAAAAATATTCTCTCTCTCCCATTGTTATGACATTTAAGTCATTATGTAAATTGGTTTCGTATTTAATGCGTAATTATGCAATTAAATATTATTCTTATGTTGATACAGCATAAATAAACCTTTTTTAATGATTCTCTGTATTTCAAGATTCAGAATATAGTGTACTGTTGTGCTGTGATTGTGAATAAATGTGTAGCAAAATAGAAATTGTGATTAGGTTATTGTGTTCATTTTGAAATGTAAACATTGATCAGCTGATAATATTATTTACTGACAACTGCATGTTGAAAATTTCTTTTAAGCTGATTTATGTTTATAAATTCGATTTTAGTTAATTTTTTAGAATACATAATTTCATTTAAATAAATTAATTATTAATTTTTTAAGTTTTCGCGTTCAATTATGTGTATTTTCATCAATATTACTGTTCTAAATTTATTTAGTAATGAGTTTGACTTTCGTCGTACGACCAAGCGAGAATTAGAGCGAATAGAATATATTTTAGAGGATATCGTTTATATTGAAATAAAAAGCACACAATTTATAAAAACTAGATCAATTTATAATTAAATTTGATCGTGATTTATTTTGATTTGAAAAAAATGAAATATATTCAGATCTAATTTCATCCTTTCTTAGTCATTTTATGAAATAAAATTTTTAAAGCTCTAAGTTGTAATACCTAAAAACTTAAAAAGAAATTTGTACGTTTCGTATGAGTTTCATGATTAAACGTTCATTATTGATACACTAAATAAAGCTCATTTCAAAAAGTGAGTATTCATTCTGGCTTTATATATCCAGGGGGCTTTGCTTATATACATCATTTTCAAATCACACGCACACCACAGTATTCCATTGAAAACGATCGCATGCTTTGTATGTTTCGTCTTCCTTCGTTTGACTAGCACATAGCTCTTCATACAATTCTCTTATTCCCCTTTTCTCTTATTCTCTTATTCCCCTTAGATGTTTTTTTTATATTTTGGTTTATGTATGTTTCAAAACATACAGTAGTAGGGATTTTGTATATTTAAATTTTAACGCGATCACTGCCATTGTGCGATCGTTGTTTAGGAAAATGTTATTATATTCAATGTAATTGGCGAATTACATTTTATTTTTATACATTTATGGATTGTGTTTGTGTTGTAAATACATCATTATTTGATTGTTGAAAACGCAAATTTACACACGACTGTCTACATTTAAATGTCCTAGCTATTCATATAATGTATATATATAACAAAATTTTCGTTTCGTGCATCAACATTCTGTTTCCTATGTTTATTAAAGAATTTTTGGTTTATTTTTATTTTATATTTTATGCAGATATATATATATATATATATATATATATATATATATATATATATATATATATATATATATATACATATATATATATATATATATATATATATATATATATATATATATCTGCATATATATATATATATATATATATATATATATATATATATATATATATATATATATATATATATATATATATATATATATATATATATATATATATATATATATATACAGGCGATCCTTGACTTACGTCGTAGATAGTCACATACATATATACAAGCGATGCTTGACTTATGTCGTAGATGCGTTCCTGAGAAATGTAACGTTACTTAAAACGACGTAAGTCAAAAAAGTATTCAAATATATAATGGACAGATATGTTGGTTCTGTACAAAGTACAATGTTTTTAAATTCTAAAATCTTAAAAGTAGAATAAAATTTAATATAATTCAGTAGTATGTACGTGGATTGTTGCGTTATTTGTTTGAGTCTATAACTCTTCGAAATCATCAGATGATGAAATACTTTCATCATTTACCCTTGTAGGTTAATAAATTTTCTACGTCAGACGGATCAGCATCTATGAAGCAAGTTTTTTGGCCATGTTGATGATTTGAGTTTGTACTTCAGCTGCATCTTCAATAGAACTGGTCGACTGATTCGACCAAGGCTTTTTCCACGATCCAGACATGGTGGTGCCGCTGACTTCATCCCAAGATTTTCTTATGTTGAGAACTGCATGTCATTTCGTGTAGAGAGACTGGCAGTAACCCAAGCCTTCTATAACTTCTTCAAACAACAAGTAAACTTGTTTTGGTGATACCCTTTAAAGCTTTCGGGTTCTCCGAATGGTAAATCAGCAAAGGATTTAACTTGAAGTTGCCGACGGCATTACCACCAAGAAGGCTGTTTTAAAGCCGGAAGCATGTTTTTCTGCTGTGGCCAAATATGTTCGCGAGGGCGTTATTTTCAAGTACTAGGAAATTGTATTGTTGTTAACTAGTTGATGGCTTAAATGACTATCTGCAACGATGCTTTTAATTGTTTGTAGAATGGCGTTTGCTGCAGCTGTGTCTGCGCTAGCTGGCTCACCTGAAATTTTAATATTTAGGAATTCGTTCCGATTTAAAAATTTTGGAACCAACCCCGACTATATTGGAAAGTATTTGTTTCTTCGTTACTTAGTTCGGCCAGAGGCCCGCAAATACTCTTAGCTTTGGTTTGGATGATCGACGTACTAAATGTAATATCTTTTGGATTGCGCCTTTTATCCAATCTATCAACAATAATTCCACTGTCTCGATTCTAAAATTAGCAAAAATTCTCGCACTTTTTGAGGTTCCCGCTTTAGCATGATTTAGGTTCTCGCTTTAGCGAATATTTTTTTCTTGCGTAAAAATTGTTCTTTCAGTTGTTGGTGGAGTATTTAAATTTCTGGAACTTGTTTTCTGTATTCCAATTCGAAAGGGTGCCTGTGTGTGACACATAGTTAATAAGGAAGGTGTACACATCATCAGGGATTTTGTAGGACAGGAGTGTTATAATTTGGTGCAGAACACGGGTATGTATCTTCCGTTATCGGAGCTACATTTTAGGATTGGGGTTGAGGGTTGTTTTAGTCTGGAAGATTGTGACGGGTCGGGTGGGGATTTGATTCTAGTGGCGAGGATTTGGAACTATTTAAATGTTTGGGTGTCGGCGGTATTGTAGCAGTTTTGCAGTGGTGGTTTGGAGGCATTCAGTTTTTCAGAGTGGTGGGAGGTTTTGATGTTTTAGTTGGATTTTTGATGGATGTCGGAAGCGGTTTGGAAGAAGCGGTTTTTGTAGGTATGCTGGTGATTTGTTCATTGGCTCATGGTACTGCTGTGGTTGGCAGAGGGGAGGGGTTTCGAGGCTGGATTTGATTGAGACGGGCACGAGGGTTGATCTAGTTGCGGTGGCGGTTGGGAGCCTCTGTTGGCATGTGACATTTTGGACGCGAATGGGATTTATTGGGGGCTGGAGGATTCGCCGGAATGTGGGGTGTTTGGATGGATTTCAGTTTGTTGAAAGTCAGTTGAGATAGGTCTGCACTTTCTATTTTTATTTTTGTGTAGGTTGGTGTCCCGTTGTTGAGGGTGCTCTGAATGAGTTTGTATTTTGGATGCTTACGATTGGATTCTCTTGTTAGAGTTTATTTGCTACTAATAGATGTATGTGTATGGTTGAATGTTGAGTTTGGATCGTGTTTGGTTTGCTTGAATAGGGTTCGCTCCGAGGGCTGTCGATTTCCTCCACTTTTGGGGTGCTTCTGCTCCATACTTTCTGCATAATGTGGCGTCCCTGCCTGCTTTATTGCCTGTGTGTCGTGCATACGTGCCTGTGGGTTATCCATGCGTAATTTAATATTATTAAGTTTCGTATTTGGATTTAAGGGTGCTTTTTGAAGAGAATATCAATTGTTCTTTTTTGATTTATAAACGGTGAAGGTCAGAGCGGATCTACTACATTTGTAGTAAAGTGACATACCTGATCACGACCATAATACGAGTATTGCATTACAATTACATTGTATTGCAGTAATATAAAAATAATAATAATAATTTATGGAAAAGGTTTGGTTTTAATTACTTAAATTATTTAATTATTTAAAGTGTAAATATGATTATTGTTGGAGGGGATTTACAAGAAAAGTTTAAATTATTTAAAAAAAAATGTTGCATAATTTTGGTATGTAAAACGTTTTCAGAGAATTATTTGGATTTTCTGATAAACATATTCTAATACTTATTATGGTATCATCAGCGTAATGGTTGACGGGTACTTAATCTAGCATACCATATTAATTTAATTTATGGTTATCGATTCAGGAGCCGTAAGTTAGTTAATTAAGAGTTTTGAATTTTATTTTAACTTTGAAAGGTGTACGGACTGGAGTTTAAATAAATAATAAAATTAATAATAATTAAGTTACAGATTCCTATCTAGTAAATTTATTTTTAGAATTTTATTAAATGATTTATTTTTAATACGTTAAAGCTAAGTTGCAGATAATAGCTAACTTTATTTATTTATTTATTTATATATAATAATTTACCCTATACACGAATGTATGTATATGAAATGCTGTCGGGTCATAAAATATATAAATATTACCCCTCGCGTTAGATGGTGGTGGATCTGTAAATATAGGGACGCAAATTTATGTGCAGCATAAGATGAGAAGACCCCAGGATAATTAACCTAAATACTCCAGTTTCAACTGCTGAGGTAACACAAATACATATGATGGAACTAGAAATGTCCTTCCTATTCAAATAAAAATAATAACCAAAGTTAGATTTTACTAATAAATTATATTATTGTACTAATTATGTAACAGGAAAATGGTTCTGCTGAAAATTGTCGCCCTATAGTCTATTTTGACTCTTTGATGAGCATGTTACGTATTATGGTAACATAATCGTAATGGATGGCTTAATCTATCAAACTAAATTAATTAAACTGTTTCAGATACTTGAGCCATAAGTTAAAAAAATTTCTTTCAGAGTTCTGTACTTATGTTCTAATTAGGTTAGTTGTGCGGATGGGAGTTCAAATAAATAATAAAACTAATTAGTTAAGTTACAGATTCCTGAGCGAACATATAAATTTATTTTAGAATTTTAATTATATTTAGTTTTAATTTTATTCAAAATACAGCAGAGCAGATAGCTGTTGCGGACTGGAGAATGCTGATTGGCGATTGCAGACTAGTAGATTAGAATTGTGATTGTCTTGTAATAATAGTATATTAGTACCGACTGTCATGGTGTCTGTAGCCGGGTCGCTCTTTCCTAACTAACACACCTTCCTATCCTTACCTATCGTTTTATGTAAATGGCTGTAGGAATAGGCCCGGCGTTATCCGGGAATCTTGCCTAGCGCTTGGTCCTACAGTCCTATCAATCAATCAATATGTAAAATGTGTAAAAATTGATTTTATGTAAAAAAAATGTAATTAAATGCAATTGTTACTAAAACACCATCTGTTAAAAAATCTTCTTACTATTTACGAAATCGCTTTTAAGATATGTAAAAAATATACACGCATACAAAAGTATTATATACTAATACAGTCACAGAAACTAAAAAAAAATTCCCTTTGAAAATATTTGCAATGCGTAGAAGTCTCCCTTTGTTTATTATTTACCACGAATACTGCTTTCATGTTGCTTTTTTAATTAAAAATATTTAGTTACTCTACTGACCCTGAGATGCCGCCAACGTCCATAACAATATATATAAAAGCTTATAAGTTGAATAGCTTTTGGAAATTCACAACAGTCCTCATGCTCCTTTCACTACCCAATAACATTACTATACTCCTTACACTCATAAGGTTGATCCGACACTTTTTATTATTCTGCGATATAACAAAACACGAAATTGATTATTTTGGATTAAGACAGTTTGCGAGATTGGTCATCGTTACTCAAATAAGTGGTATTCACAAAAAATTTCAAATTATAATTACAGCGCAAAACAAAAAATTGATAGTACGAATAAGTTGTTTTATAACTGGAAATATAACAGTAAACTATAGTGTAGAGTGTAGACTATAGTGTAGACTATACAATATAAAAATACATTTCTACTATGTTATTAAGCGGTTTGAATATTTGGAATTTGTTTTAGAACAGAATGAAATTTTCTTATATTTTTTAAAGATGGCACAACAATGGTTCGTTTCTTGAAAACCGTGGGATTATTTGTTTTACCGAAATCTATTTCCACGTAAACTAGTGCTTTGGAAAACTAAATGACTAAACTTTAAAGGAATTAAATGTGATGTAACCATTTTTTGTCATGATTGTGGATATTTTAATCAATAACATCATGATGCGTTCACACTATATACTCGACAGTCGGTATTCGAGTGCAAATCATATTATATAAATTGACTCAAATTTTCATTTTCTGTTGACATTAAACTGAAATTGATTTTTCACGATAATTTTATTAATTAATTTTTTTTATGTACAGGCCAAAAATCTGCTAGGTGGAGATTGTATAATTTCTCATCAGATAGTAACGTAAAACCGTTATAAATGTAAGGGCGAAAAATAAAAGAAAATCGTTATTGTTTTTCCCGTTGAATCGTACTTACTCAATAAAATTTATGAATTTTCTTCGAGTTTTTATGATGTTTTTCCAAATGGATCTCAATAAAACAAAAAAAAAAAATTACAACTGGAGCAATATGACATGATTTTAACTTTATTATAGGAAACTTGGATAGTTAAGAAACAAGGGTGTTGCATATTTAAATTATTTATGTAATCAAACAAATAATTATGTATATAAGGACATATTGTTTATTTTTATGGGTAATTTAAATTTATTTGTTCGTTACAAAATTTATTGAATTGGAACAAAACTTAAATAATTAAATAAAATTACAAAAATACGAACTATACTGAACAATCTGCAAAAAGCTTCTGTAAACCTATCTGCACTGTATCTTTTACTCGTTCATTTTATTAGACTAATCCAAGACGTTATAAAAATTTTACCAATGAAGCGGTGGTAATTTTTATAGCTCGAACAGTGAAAAGATTATACGATTGACGTGGGATAAATAAAGAAAATTGTTAAAATTATATTACAGAGCTTTTATTGTTCGAGTCATTATTAGAGTGTATTCAGTGCGGTGAAATATAAGTTTTATTATTTTTAATTAATAATTTCACGATAAATCTGGTTAGATTAATGATTAATTAAATGGTGCAGCCTCATAGCAGAGGTTAAATGTAGGTTTTATAATACAAATAAAATTACTGTGACGTTATTAAAAAGTGTTATGTTATTTTTTTCTCATGTCAACAATCTTACTGCATTGGTCTCGATTATAGGCCAGATCTTCATTATAAGAAATGAGAGGACCACGTTGCGTAGCGAAAAGTGGCTTTCAGTATCATTTTGTTCGGATCAGAACATATAGAACCTAGCCGGGTCAGTGTACTCGCTGTTCTTGGTTCAAACACCATATCAGGAGTTCGCATTCTATCTCTGATCTCGTGTTAGAAAAGAACGTCGCGTTGTGGGCCGTAAATTACAAACTTGGTTCTTCTCTCGAATGCTAGACGTCATCTTTTGTACTCATCCGTAAAGGTCCATCTCTCGCATTTCTACATGACAGCAAATCTGATCAACATTTTTTTATAATTTCTGTTTATCCCTGTTTACATAAGAATATGAAATGGGACGTAGATATCCTCTCTTACACTAAATGATGCGCCATCTGTTATGACGGTAGGTAGACTTTGACATTTATCATCCGATATCAGCAAGGATGATTTTCATTTATTTTCGTATACCGTGCAAATAACAAAAACAATTTTACTTTCAACAAGACGGTGCATTAAAAAACTCAGTTCCATGAAACATCAGAAAATCGACGAGTTATAGGCAAACATTCGAGCAGAAATAATCGCTATACCTGCGAGAAAACGCAGCAAAACGGCATGTTGCTCAGTGACTCGGAAAAAAACTTGATCAGTGACTGATCGATTTGGACGGAGTCCGGCGATAATTTCAGAAAAAAACTTCAAGCCATGAATCGAGTATATTGCACGATATTAACACAGAGGAGCCTATAATCTGACAGTTATACATCTGTCTTGACATTTATGAGTGTACTTCATAAAGAATGAGGTTTAAAAGCTACATCGTGGCATTTACGACATTAGATAGTTTTAATTCTTCTCGTGGCCATAGCCAATCATAATAAGCCTAGGCCAACATATCCTCAGTGTACGTATTGTCAATAGCACACTTAATGTTTTCAAAGGACGATTTCCTTATCAATGACAATTTTCTCAAGTTTAATCAGACTGCAGACTGAACTGAAGATTTACTATGTAGCTTTATATCCAAGAAAATGCTCCTCGTACCCATTAATTATTGAATTTAAGCTATGCCGATGTTTGGGCAGATTCAACTGTGGACATCAGAAAGGCAGGTTTATCTGTGTCATATTATATTTGCTTTTGAGGTTCTGGTTTGACCTTCTTTTTCTAAGGCTTTTAGCAGGAGGTTTATGGTTAATTTCGTGACTTTTGTCTGTTTTGTTGCCACCTTTAATTCTTCTTTACTCTTTTGTATCTTGAACGGGCATCGTGACTCAAGCCTCTCCACTCCGACCTTTACCGAACCACTCACCTACGATCAACTATAATTCCAAACTTGTAGTTGAACGCATAGCCGGTCACTTTCAACTTGCCCATCATTACATGGCCCACCGTAAGGTGCAGAAGGCTGCATTTTTTCCCTGATAGATCTCGAAGTAGTGTTTGATACCAATTCAGAACTATTACGGACGTTTCCAAACACATTCTGAGCCCGAGGTAGATTTTTTTCCTTGACGACCCTGAAACCACCATAGCTTAATTTCTCTAATGACCTATTTGAACCATTAGGTTGCTTATTATTGGTTGCTTTTAACAGTAGCTATCAGAATCGAAACTGATTGCCAATGAACTACAAGTTTTATTCCTATTCCTCTTGGTTCAAAACCATATACAAAATTTGCTGAACTACGTTTAGCAACTCTATCAACAGAGCGATTTGTAGGAACCCCACAGGGAGAACTAGCTTTAGAGAACATTTATTTAAGAGTAACCTGCTCGGTTATTACTTTTTGAGCCAGGTGTTTGAATATTGCTTTCCATTAGAGGGGCTTTTCCTCACAGAGAATTCTCTCTGACTTGGGAAGCTCGCCTCCCTCATTAGCGTTAGTGCCAATAGTTTTATCTCCCTTTCTGAAGAGTTTTATCCTAAGCGAATAATTTCTTTATAATGTGATTGGTTGTCGTTGTGAGTTATGTTTATTTACGAAAATATAGTAACCCATTGACGGAGGCTGATCGAACAAAACCGGTAAATTAAAATTTGGAGCTTTTGCATCATTACGCGATAAATTTATATTAAAAATAAAAGCATTAAAAATACATATAAAGTTGTATTCTAGTTGTGAACGTTGTGCAATCTAGCTAAAATGATACAAATGTGCACAAAAAATGTTTATTTAATTTATTATAAATCCTGTTGAAAAGGACATTTAAGTTTTTCATTTTCTTGAACAAATACAAAATATGAAAAATTCCCATAACACGAATTTTTTATTGTCGCCAATTGCTTTTTGCTGCTAAATATAAATTGGTATAATTATCACTATCGTTATCTACATTTTACATAGCCAAAGACATCTTTAAATGATCCCGGGTATACCTCGTCCGAATTTTTTTTTTCAACGGCGAATATGATTAGTTAACCCTTAATATGAGTTATTTATATTATAAAATCATGAAATTCCCAGAAATGCTGTTTATAGCTACCATTAATGTTAATTGGACATAACAAAAATTGCCATTCCAATCAGTTTTGGGAAATTATATACAGTAAATTATATTTGTTTGATTTATTCATGATAAAAATGTTTGCTGAATTAAAATTTTTTGCAAATATTTGGTATGCATGCCATTGCCAACTGTAGTATTAGCATCTTTACAAAACGTGTAACGCATTTCATCGAACTGTACGAATTTGAAATTTCGTCCTTAAACCTAATTTTAGCTGTTTGTGTTCCACGTTTATTTTAAGAACACTACCTGTACGTCATCAACGTCTAGTAGAGAAGCCTTTCCTATTGAACCGGTTCTGCGGAATAAAATAGAACATGTGTTTTAGAAGAATATATAAAAACTACCCAAAATAGTTCCTAGATGGTGCCTCCAGCATCAGCTCAAAATAAAGGAATAATTAGATGGCCTGGCCTTTAACCGTTTTTATTATTCCCATGATCCTAACAAAGTTTAATTAGATGAAACACACGATCATGAAATTGTAGAAAATGAAAATTCAATGATTAAACGAAAAGCTCATAGTCCAGTGCTTCAGTTCCAGTTAAATAAGAAATAATACTTGGAAAAAAATTATTCAAAGAAAGAACCAGATAATTCAAAAAATTCTAACAATGGGATTATAGACTGAAGCAGTCAAACTATCAGAACAACTTTATTTATTGACCAGCAACAGATTAAGATCGCGTAATCAAAACTTAACTAATATATCCTGAATTAATTGGACACCATCATTCAGTGGAAAAAGGAACACGAAATTATCACACATTGTGTTCCTTTTTCCACTGAATGATGGTGTCCAATTAATTCAGGATATATTAGTTAAGTTTTGATTACGCGATCTTAACCTGTTGCTGGTCAATAAATAAAGTTGTTCTGATAGTTTGACTGCTTCAGTCTATAATCCCATTTTTAGAATTTTTTGAATTATCTGGTTCTTTCTTTGAATAATTTTCTTCCTTTTAGGAATAGCCGAAGATATCATGCATTACAAAGAGCACTGGATGGTGTACGTGTCAGGGATAGTAGTCTAGAGGGTGAAATATCGGCTGCTGCATAAAAGTTGCAGCAATTGTTGACTTCAACACCACCAAATAGGTTTCAGCTGTGTCGAATTAAAAGCCGTTTGAAACCTACCAAGTCGAGTTGGATAAAACAAAATTTCAAAATCCACTAAAAATCGAATTGTTTATAAGTCTTTAAAAAAGTTTAAGGTAAGCACCGTCCAAAGAGCAAAAATTAGCTCAATTATTAGCAGACCAGCATATAATAGACCATCAGAGATGTTACGAAAAATTCGCACTTTTGCAGGCGATAATATGTCAATCGCTGTTCTACGAACGTTTTGGGCATAAAGAATGCCAGAAATAATTAAAATATCAATAGCCGCGCATCAGGCAAAAGCAGAGATGAGATATAGACTGAAATGGGATATAGACTAGAGCAGTCAAACTGGTGAGAACATTGACTAACATCAATATTTATTGACTAGCAACAGATTAGGATCATGTATTCAAACTTAACTTAGATATCCTGAAGCTATTTGGATATTTAAGCTTTCACAGTTTCACTGATTCAGCGCACCAAAATATGTTGGAATATGTGTAATTTTTATTCAAATCACGACCAGGGCAAGCAGCAGTATGCCATTCTGTAAATCCAAGAATATTTTCGAGTGTTTGGGCTTCGATAACTCATTAAAACTAACTCGTTGTGGATGAATCGGCTTCTTCATGGTTACGAGTGGATTTTTTGTGCCTCTTAACCAGGCAATTTTACTTGTTGACATAGCCTTCGAGCTGAAAATAATCATTTTTTCTTTCACAATCCAATTATAGTGAATCGAGAACGTTTAGAATAATCATTTTGCACATTGAGGTCTTTATGCAAAATTCTCATCACAAAACTGCGTGAAATGTTCAATTCTTGAGCACGAATGTTCTCGGCTGTTATTATACACGTGCTGTTTTTTCAATAATAATCCAGTTTCAGGAAATCACTTCTTGTAGTCATTTTTACTGTGCTCATAATTGAGAAGAACCACTATTTTGAAAGTAAGTTTGCAATATTTCCCAAGAAATTTTCTAGCATTAGACGACAGTATTGCCAGACTCAGCCGGTAATTGAAATTGGAAACGGATAACCAATTAGTAGTAACTGGATAATAATTTCGATTTATGTTATGTTTGGTAATTTTTGGGATTTCACTGGGATCACAAGTGTATAAATGGATGCTTTTATTTTTTGCCGAGTGGCATTTTGCCCAGCCCACTAAAATAAATAAAAGCTCACGTATGTTATTTCGTATAACACATTATTATTTCACGGGCCTCTTCTGCCAAGTTTTGCTTGAGTAACCTACTGTCCCTCTAGGCTTCAAACAAAAACATTGTCAAATTCAAACCAATCATTATATTAGCAGTGCTCACTAGCACGTAGAGAAATAAATAAATTGAAAAGGCGCTTAAAATAGATTTTGAAGCAGTGTCAACTATTTTTATTATCTTAACATAAATTATAAACTATAAAACTAGGTTTTTATTGAATCAAAATTCCAATTCAACAAGTGAAAACTCCAATAACTTAACTTTGATTTCTGTGAAATTAGATATCGCACTTTTGCACAATTCCAGCTGCCGTTTCTTTAAAGCTAATATTTTATTCTTTAAAATAAGTTCTTGCTCTAGTTGAATCTCTCGTTCGCGGTTTATATTTTCAGCATCCACATTTCCATCATCTATGATATGCGAGCCGACCAAAGTATTCTCCACATTTTCGAAATTATTATAAAAATATATGTTATAGTTTGAACTCATTCTAATTTTGAGGTTATGTTGCTTTTCTTATTTATTGGAAGTTATCTCGTTCAAGTGTTTGGAATTACTGTATCTAATGCTCAACAGATTCTTTATATATACTAAGTTTTGTTACTTCAGGTATGTAATATTATGGACTAATAAAATCAAAAATTGCAATTATCGGTTGGGGGCGTTAAAAACTGTCACTAAATTTTTAAAGGGGTAGTACAAAATTTTGGTTCCTCCCAATTTTTTAATCAATTTCTGGGCGTCGTTGTTCTTGAGTTAATTGCCTCGAAATCTGATTTTGATTATGTCATATCACGTAGAAGCAAAGCTGGATGAGATATAGACTGAAATGGGATATAAACTAAAGCAGTCAAACTGGTGAGAATATTGATTATCAAAACATCATTATTTATTGACCAGCAACAGATTTGGATCGTGTATTCAAAACTTGACTAAGGATGAATATTAAAGCTGCCACGGTTTGACTGATTCAGCTGACCAAAATACGTTCGGATTCGTGTAGTAAAATGATATTCCGGAAGCTCACAATTGAGCGTGAAATAAAAAATTGAATTTTGACTATTACCCAATCGACCGTTTGCAATTTACTTTTGCTCTAAATTCATAGGCGAATGAATTTACTTTACTAGAATGGCCATTTCATGATGTAACACAGTTTTATTTAAATCATTACCGCAGTAGCCTATTCTGTCAACCCAATTTTTCAGAATATTTTCGATTGTATGAGCTCCGATACGTCACCAAAACTCACCCGTTCTGGATACATTGGCTTCTTCGAGGTTACGAGTGAATTTTCTCATTTTCTTCTTGGACAACCTAATTTGTGAATCAAAAACGTTAAGAATAATCATTTTGCTTCAGTTGAACTTTGTACGACTTAACTGTGAGGTTTTTATGCAAAGTTCTCATCACAAAATTGCGTGAAATGTTCAATTCTTGAACACGATGGTGATTTGGTATTTGATGCTGGTTTATTCAATAACAATCCAGTTTCACGAACTCGCTTTTCCAATTGTCTTGTAGGTATTTTTACTGTGTAGGCTCACCATTGAGAAAACCACCATTTTGAAAGTTATTTTGCAATATGGTATTTCCCAAGTATTTTTCTGTCATTAGACGTAAGTATTGCCACACTTAACTGGCAAAGATAATAATCTCGAATTATGTTATTCTTGACATCTTTTGGAATTCTACTGTCACATGTGGGTAAATGGATGCTTTTATTTATCACCGGTAGACCAGTGTTACCACTCGGAAATAAATAAAAGCTCTCGTATGTACTTTCGTATAACACATCATAATGATTTCACGGGTCCCGTCTGCCAAGTTTTGCTTGTTTGACCTACTGTCCCTCTAGATTTCAAACACATTTTCCAATTCAAACCAATCAAATTAGCAGTGCTCTCTAACACGTTGGGGAAGAAATAAATTGAAAAGGCGCTTAAATAGATATACTAAGTTTTGTTACTTCAGGTATATCTTATGGACTAGTTAAACCAAAAATTTCAACTATCGGTTGGAGGCGTTAAAACTGTCACTAAATTATTAGAGGATAGTACAAAATATGACATTTTGGTTCTTCCCAATTTTTTTTAATAAATTGCTGGGCGCCGTTTTTCTTGAGTCTATTGCCTCCAAATCTAGTTTTGTTAATGTCTTATTGTCCTTTTTTAATTACAATTCCAAACTAATTTAATTTTTATTACCGGCTTTTCTTAAAAATATACATCTCGAGAACCATATTTTCAGAGGGCAGTGCCAATTTTACAGGGTTCTAAAGACTTTAGGTTAAATCTTTTTTAAATCTTTAGGTTAAATCTTGATTGTGGTGAAGTAGTCGGTGTTTTTTGTGATGGTGAAGACAAATGTTGTACATTATTTTGTTCTTTAGACAACATCTCACTCATTTCATATTCATTTACAGCAAAAGTACGAGTTTAAATTTGGTTTTGGTGCTGTCGAACACACCTCCGATCCGTCCTAACTGAGTACATCATTCGTCCAATGCTAGTGATAATCTTGCCTGGCAACCATTTCGTTACTTTTTGCTTCTGCGGACAGTGATTATTTGGTGAAATCATCAGTGATACACAAGTTTTTGACTGTCGACCGTGTACATAGGTTTCCTTTTATATTTCGGGCACCCTGGTGTTACAATCTGTCAACTGACAACTCTATCGTAAAGTTAGAAGTTTTTGAGGTTATACGTACTCAGAACGTTTTGACATACGACCGCTATTTGTGTTGTTTACAGTAAATTAAAAGATTCATCTGCCCCCAAGAATGGAATTAAATCGTGAACATTTTCGTGCGATTATTGTTTACAACTTTCGACGTAGATTAACTCAGCAGCAGTGCATGAATGAACTTAATGCAACTTTTGGCGATGAAGCTCCATCAAGGACCAGTGTTTATCGATGGTATGGTGAATTCAATCGTGGTCGGAGTTCACTCCAAGACGTATTTCGTGAAGGTCGTCCAAAATCAGTTGTTGTTCCGAAAAACATTGATGCTGTGCGCGAACTGATATTGCAAGATCGTCATGTGACCTATCGTGCGATAGAGACAACCTAAGGAATTATTGGTGCCAGCATACACTCAATATTGCATGATCATTTAACTGTCAAAAAACTTTGTTCACGTTGGATCCCACACAATTTGACAATCGCTCATTGGTTCTGAGTACGTATAACCTTAAAAACTTCTAACTTTACGAAAGAGCTATCAGTTGACAGATTGCAACACCAGGGTTGCCAAATCCCGAAATATAACAGGCAACCCTGGTAATAATTCTGCTGGTGATTTTCCACAAGCAGTCCGAGTGGAACGAAATGTAAACAAACAGGTAAGCAGCGCGTCGTTTCTTTTACCCCATCAATAGCTTCTTGATTGACGTTTTAAATGTACGAACACATCGCTCAACTTCCCCATTTGATGATAGATTGAAAGGGGTTGATGTGAGATGTTCGATGCCGTTTCTGGTACAATACGTGTTGAATTCTTTTGACACAAATGAAGTTCCGTTGTCACCTACTAAGGCGTCAGGCAATCCTTCCGTGTCAAAGTCTATGGGAATATCACAAATTTCCTTATTATAAGAATTTTCGATTTGCAAACATGTTTTTTTTGTCAAATTCCCGATCTGGACCAATTAGTAGACGGGATAGTGCATTGCAATGCTTTGAAGTTGACCAGTACCGAATTGTGTAGTTATACCCCATTAACGTGATTGCCCAGCGTTGCAGCCTCTGGATAGTCATAACTGGAAGTTTTTTTTCGGCATGGAGACGTCCGTACTGATGAAACCTCGTACACCCAAAAATAATAGCCAGAGCTTCGTTCTCTATCTGCGAATATCGACGCTGATATTCGTTTAACGTTTTCGACGCGAAAGCAATGGGTTTTTCTTCACCGTTAGGATACCGGTGAGATATCACAGCTCCCACTCCATAACTGGAAGCATCGGTGGCCAGTACAATAGGTAAATCGTCTCTGAAGTGAACAAGTTTGGTAGCTTCCATAATTCCCTTTTTTATGGCGTGGAACGAACGTTCTCTTGACTTATTCCAATCAAAGTCTACATCTTGCCGACGCAATTCGTTTATTGGTGCTGAAATGCTAGACAATTTTTTCAAAAATCTATGGTAATAGATCGCTTTAACTAGGAAAGATTGCACTTCTTTTTAATTATTAAGGCACGACAAATTATTAATAGCTTCTACTTCTTCGGGTGAAGGTTGTTTTCCATCTTGCGATATAATATAACCAAGATAGTTAATTTTGGTCATCAGAAATTCACATTTCTTTAAATTACATTTTAATCCAGCAGCATCTAATCTGAAACTACGATATCGTCTAGGTAACTTGCCGTGCTAGGCAAATCTACCAAAAATTGGTCCATGAATTTCTGGAAAAAACTGGTGCGCTACATAATTCCTTCAGAAGAATTGGATACTGTTGTATCTTCAGTTGTGGATTCACTGTCACTGGGACTTCACCCAGAAAGTCGAACAGATTAATCTGATTTTGTAACTGCCACGATCGGAGCTGCGTATTGACTATATATTGTACTGACTTCAAGACACCTATCTCGACTAACCGCTCGATTTCGTTTTTTACTGCTGCCATTTGTGAATATAAAACTGGTCGGCTTTTAAAGATGTGAGTATATAACACTGTATTTCGGTGGTGCGAGTATATAACATTATATTTCGGTAGTCAACAGCATAACGACTATCTTCATTGAATCAATAATTTTTGAGTTCCATGCCCTCTAGCTTTCTAGAGGGCATGGAATTCCAAAGTTTAATAACTTTGTTTCATTTCTTTATTTGTCAGATTTTGTACTATTTCCATTATACTCTCTGCGTTCGTATTTGGTTGAAAACTGATGCGATCTACCCCTTTGTCAAACCAATTGTGTGTTTTCAACACAGGCTCAATTTTGGGCCCAAAGAAAATGATGTTCTGGTATTGCCATATGTGAGTAACCTGTGGCTGATAATAAATTTAACTCACCAGTATTTGAGTCATATTTTTCAAAACCTAGAGGTTAAATTACTACTTGTGGAGATGAAGGGCCTGTTTAAAAATTTTCATCATTCTCTGTATCAATGTACATATTTAGCATTAGAAACATGGTTTTCATTTTTGACCATCTAGTTGTGACAGCAACAAACTCTTTGAATATTTTGAGTATGAAATATTCTTTCCATTTTTAAAGGATTTGATTGTTATTCTCAATTTAGATTGTTGTATAGAATGCATCACAGGCATAATTTGCTGCTGACTTATCCGACATTACTATGGAAAGAAAAAAATTAAGAAAGCGGTCTTTTATTCCAGAACTCAATGCCACAAAGGGTTCAACCCACATACACTTACACATTAAAAATATACAATCATGATTTTTTGTCACCATCTGGAGGGAATTGAACCTGAGACCCTCGAATGATAGAGAAAGCACACTACTTTCTCTGCCACCATGGAAAGTAACTATACTAGCACTCTGTCTTCCCAGGAATATTCGACTCAATGTTGAACACTCCACTAAAATCAATTAATAACGAATTTAATACGATTACACCCACCTTGATATTTACTACCTTTGTGCCTCTATTAAACATAAATACATAATACAAAGCATAATACCTTTAAATTCAATAAACTTTGATTGATTTCCTAATAAACGTTCAATATATACGTTCTGGTTTATTATGATGTATTGTGAACTTTAAGCTTTGTCATTGTTACAGAAAGTCAATAAAAATTGCAGACAAAATCGACGTGAAAAACATTACCGTGGAAAATCTATGTGGAAATGGAAAGCGGATGGAATTAATTTAAATGAGATTATTACCATGACAAACGATTATAATGTGTATGTATAGCGCACATACATTGCCTTAAATTGCGGAAATTATAGCGGAAGTCAATTTACATTGATATGATATGATATGATATGATAATGTACGCAGGTATACAGGTAATATAATACATCTATTATTCAATTTAGGGAACTCCGATTTATCAAGTAGCAAATAAGTTAATGCTATGTAAAATATTAACTAATAATTTTGATTGATTAAGTTTAAATAATTTATGAAGACTAACAACGTACTTACATAAAGCATAAAAAATAATTGTAGTGTTGTTTACATACGAGTACATATCTCATTACCAAACTGAAGAAGTGTTGCGATTAGAACTGAAACAATCAATTTTTTAACACACAACACATATATAATTAATTGATGTATTTACACCTTCAACAAAATAGCAGATGTGAATTTTTGCTCTTTATGTACGAGTATGTTCGTATACGCCTTGAGTTCAATTTTTTTGTAAACAATAAATTATTCTAATACAAAATATTTATTATGTCATAAATCAATTATTTCCATAAATGTCATAAATAATACCAAACAGGTATGAGGTACGAGTATGTAGGTTATCTTTTCAAAATACGTTTACATACAAAAGATATACGTGTAAGCTGATGATCTTTGCATTATTTGAATTGATTGATTTATATTTGAATACAATTTTTTATATTGGTTTTAAAAGACTGGAAACGAACAGATTATGGGGATTACATATGGGGTACATAAACAAACATATGTTATATGAAAAGTGTTAATAATTAATATTTATGATACTGTACATTAATGTAAAACGACTAACTTCATTAAATTAAAGCTTTGCTTATGGAATAAACCACGGTCTCATCATCCAATGATAAATAAAATAGTATTAGCTCATGTAGTATAAAGGGTTTTCCAATAAGAGGTTTCATGTTAAATAGCTTGCTATTTGGTCATCTGACAATTTTGAAGTTCTCATGTTTTGACCTTCGACAAGTAAAACTACGCAATTACTAAAATTGTCTCAATACCAAACAGCTCTAATCCTAGAGATTTACAGTTGCGTCACACACTTCAACAACGGCTTGAAATTGTTAAAATTTACTTCAAAAATGGTGACATTTTTACGACTAAACTAAAGCACCTTTTGATGCATGTGAAGTTATTCCAGAATTCTATCCCAGAAAATAAAATTAAAATCATATGGCAACACTTGCAACGCAACGATTTCACAATAATTTGCTTTACAGTTTACTTAGTTTACCATCTCAAAACCATTCTGCTCTTATCCGATACATTTTGAATTGTGTCAAACTGCAGGTGAATAATTGATGAGAAGTTCAAAATTCATATAAACAACTAGATCCATGGTGGATTTACGGCCAGATTTCTCTAGTTTACTTATGATAACCCTATTGTAACCTCATGGCTTATTTTCAAGGCTGTTACGGTGGTCGCACACTATTTTATCGGGAGCTCTTAGTCTGACGGGGGAGTCCAGTTTTAGCACCGTTAACCAACCGCCATGTTACAAAAAAAAACTTTTAAGTGTGCTCGAATTCACTAATAAATCTCAAAAAAAAATTTAAGAATATCAAGAATATCAAAACTATGCATATGGAACTCACGCAATCTCGACATACCAGCTTAACACATTACCCTCCCCAAGCGCACAACACTTTACCACATGTTAACCACCAATATTAATTGACCAGAAAAATTGTCATACGGATCATATCAGGGAAGCCCAATATTAAAATTAACGTATCAACGAAAGCTTATTAACCCAAACTTCTAAAAAAAACAATTAATAAGAAATAAAAAAAAATGTTGTTTATCTAATAATAAGTAACCTGCTATACTTTACAGTTTAAGTTTGTCGAGGGTTGACCTTGTGATGACGTGATGTTGGAACGTTGAGATGGTGTCCGCGTTCTCGTTCTATCCACCTAGCGGTTTGGTAAGTTGCCGTAGTAATATCGTTCATAATGGTAATAACTGGTGAACAGCTCCTCGAACTTCTGCGCCGTTGCAAGGCTGGGTTACACCTCTGCATTTATTATAGTGCCATGCGATACTTTGTACGTATAGTATTGATCAGCACTCGTATCTTTTATTATTGTACCACACTCTCGAAATCGGTTGAATGGATAGATAACGATTTATTGTATTATAAGGTTGCTTATACAATTGGTCACGTGGTTGTGATTTGTTTTGTAACGTTAGCCCCCAGCGTAGCTTTACGGTGACGTTGATTTTGCGCGAACAACTTATTTTTCTAGTCAATATTCTTACGTATTAGCGCACAACACGTATTTTATCGGCCCACAAACACACCTTAAGTTCAAGTGATAACTAATTCAACACTGATGGTCAGCGTAATGGCTGCCAATAATAACACACAAACACAATTGAAATTGGATTCCCGAAGAATAATTTTATTAATGAATAATTTTATTAGTATTTATAAAAATCAACATGTATTTAGTTTTTATATTATTTTATACACCATGTATAAATTTCACAACACAAAGTATATTTTATTTAATTTATAATTTTATGATTTTAGTTTATTTATAATTTTAATTTTAATTGTTTGGTTCAATGACCTTTCTTGTTTCATCATTCCAATTAGACTCCCCTTGTCATCCAAAAACGATTTTTCTTTTTTTTTTTTTTGACTCGGTTATCACCTTGTGTGCGTGTTTGCTTTCATTTCCCCTAACAAATATCAAAACTTGTACTAAATTAGTACAAATGCTACCAGCTGATCAGTTTCGGAATGGTAAAGTAGAAACAGTGTAGGTAGATATTAAATTGAGGTTGAATTTAAAAATGTCGGTAAGTATGGAAAAATAGGGTAAGTATGGAATTTCAAATAAATGTATATTAAGATAATTTAGATATTGTAGTAATTCGAACAAAGGGTATCAAACAAAATCGATAAATTTAGGAAATTCGTTACACTATCTCAAAACCATATAGTCCTTTTCTAGTAAATTTTTGAGTTTGGCGAGTTACTATTAAGTTTTTTTATGATAAATGGAAAAGTTTGTTTATCCTATACTTATAATCGATAAAATAATCAAAACTTAGGGTGTGCTAACTTCACATTTGTGTAAGCGGACTAATATTTTATTGTTCAAACTGATAAAAATTACGATCACGTTGAAAAATTCGTTATCAATATACAACCGAAAAAGATTCGTTTCAATGATATTTACGCATTTATCACCAACTAAAAAGTTCAACAAATATATTATCAATAAGAAAAGTGAATTTATCGGTTGGCATATTTTATATTTTGATTTTAATAAATTTCTTATTTAATAATTCCGTTAACTTAACTTCATTTTTTCAGTAAATGAACATAAATACGTTAAAGCAATTTATTTATTATACATAAAAATACATGCTTAAAGTTAATATACCGGGTGTTTCTTTTAAACTGAGACGATCAAATATCTCGCAAAATTGCAACTCTACGGAAAAAATGCCCATTATCAAGATTTTATTATACCACGGGGGAAATACATTAGTGCAAAAAAAAAGTCCCCAACCCCCCGCTTTGTAGGTGGGCGGGAGTAACTTTTAAACTAAGATAGGAAGCCACACTTTTTATTGCAGGTACGGATTCTACGACTAAAAGTACGTATGATTTGAATGAACTATTTTGATCAGTTCATTATAGATGGCGTTGTTATCGACGAAATTTAATATTTTCAATTTCTTCTTCTTAGGTTAGGTTAGAGTGGCTGCTAACGCACACTTAGACCGTTGCCGGTCCATTGTGATACCACAGGATCTTAGTCCTCTAATACCCCTGACACTCTATTGTAACCATAAAATATCCCGCACCTTACTATCTGCAAGATCTGAAAGGTTGTGCATTACATACCTACCCAAGTGTAAATGTCTTCTTAGTGCCAGTGCAGGACAAGAGCACAGGAAGTGAACAAGCGTCTCCTCTTCGTCCATGGAGCTTCTACAGAAGTCATTTGTTTCTAGACCCAGCCTTCTCGCATGCTCCCCGAAAAGGCAGTGTCCCGTTAATATTCCTACTATTCTTCTTAGATCTCTCCTCTCCAGAGAGATTAAGATCCTGGAGCGATTCAGATCTAACCTTGACCACATTTGTCTCGCTCTCTCGCATGTGAGGGTGTTAGACCACCTCTCCTGTGCTGAAGCTTCCGCCCTTTTCCTCAGAGCCAGTCTAAGCTCCGCTGTAGGCCTCCCCACATTGGCCCTTTCAGGCTTCAGTTGAAGAATTGTACCTTGCCTAGCTAGGTCGTCTGCCCTGCAGTTACCCTTGACGTCAGAGTGGCCGGAGACCCAGATAATCTGAATATTGAAATGCTCACTCATCTCGTTAAGAGACGAGTGGAACCCAATGCCACCCTAGACTTCAACAGCACTGCTTCCAGCGACTTGATAGCCGCCTGACTGTCCACATAAATCTTGATATCCCTCTTGGATATCACGTTATGCCTCAACCAGTTCAAGGCTTCCTCAATCGCTATTATTTCCGCCTGGTACACGCTGCAGTGGTCAGGGAGACGAACGGAAGTACTTATATTTAATGTTCCACAGAACAGCCCAGCTCCGACCTTACCATCTAGCTTCGAGCCGTTCGTGTAGAATTGTATAGCTTCGTTTTCCAGTGCTAGCGGAGAATTCCCCCAGAATTCTCTTGAAGGGATAAAGGGTTTAAAACCTTTTTCGAAGCATAATATCGGCGTAATATAGTCAAGGTTCAACATTTCCTTCTTTAGCGAACCAATTATTGTTGAGTGACCTGCCTGAAGGTGTTTCCACTGAGACACGGCCGTTAGTCTTGTGGCTATGTTAGCCGCCATCTGTTTACCATATATATCCACTGGAAGAAGGTGTTACATGACCTCTAAGGCCTGAGTAGGTGTTGTTCTCAGTGCCCCGCTTATCAGAAACAGGCCATCCTTTGCACCTGCTCTAACTTTTTCCTATAGGTTACTCTATCCAGTGCTGGCCACCAAACACTCACTCCATACATAAGAACGGGTCTTACTACGGCCGTGTAGAGCCAGTGTACCAGCTCCGGTCTGAGACCCAAACGTCTGCCTATTGCATTCCTACACGAATACATCGCCGTCGTAGCTTTGCCGATTCTCTCCAAAATGTTCGGCTTCCAGCTTAGTTTACTGTCTAAGATTACTCCCAGAAATCTCGCTTTATCAGTAAAAGCCAGTTTAGTGCCATTTACAGTAGGTGGGTCAACTACTGGAATTTTATGTTTCTTCGTGAAGAGTACCAGCTCTGTCTTAAGTTAAGTTAAGTGGATGTGGCTGCTATCGCACACTTAGACCAAATTTGATCCGTTGTGATACCACTCTATACGGCTATAGGTCCGAGTCTTTCCGTAGAGCCATCTTTGCATTGCATAGCTCTATGTCAGTCCTATAGTTCTGACATGGAAAATGGGTCGGCCCAAGGATTCTAAACACGACAGAGGATCCAGATTATGTTTATTTTTCACCACCGATCGCACCGCCCAAACGATCGAAGGTGAAAAACCCATTTTGCATCCTGCCTCGAATCGGTTTCGAACTCGGTACCTCCCGCTCCAACTGCCGCAGCTTTAACCACTGCTCCACCTGGGTGGTTACCAGCTCTGCCTTAGATCGATTAATTTCCAATCCACATTTACTGGCCCATCTCGTAATTATAAGAAGCGCGTTCTGCATTACCTCCTTAATAGTCGGTAAGAATTTACCTGATACCATGATTGCCACGTCATCAGTGTAGGCGACCACTCCTATACCCTCCCTCTCTAACTCCAGAAGTAGGCCATTAATCACCATGTTCCAGAGAAGAGGAGACAGGACTCCCCCTTGTGGGGTTCCCCTAACCACTCGTCTTCTTATAGTTGACTCCCCTAACTCCGAGTTTACAGTCCTGCTTCCAAGCATATGACTGATCAACTTGATTATGGAGGTTTCTACTTCCATGAACGATAATTCTTTCAGGATTGCATCTGTCTGAACGTTATTAAAGGCGCCCTCAATACCAAGAAAAGCTACCAAACAATACCCCCTTGAGTGAAATGATCTCTCAATTGTGCGTACCAAGGCATTTAGGGCCGTATCTACTGACTTACCCTTACAGTACGCATGTTGAGAGGCTGACCATTTCTCCTGTTTTAAATTCATACTGATATGTGTTTCTACCAGCCTTTCCAGGGTTTTCAACAGAAAGGATGATAATGTTATAGGTCTTAGGTCCTTTGGATAGCCATGCGATCCTTTTCCCGCTTTCGGAATACAAACCACCCTGACCTCCATCCATTGCCTAGGAATGCAGACCAACTTTAAACAACCCTTAAAGATCGCCTCCAACCACGGGAGGATTATTTCCGAGTTGTTCTGGATTTCTGCCGGTATAATTCGATCCGGTTCAGCAGATTTGTACGGCTTGAACCCTTTTATGGCCCACAGAATTCGTTTTTTATTTACGATATCCGGTGCGCGCAACGAACAAGCTATTCCCGACGCTCTCAGTTCCATCGAGTTGTCTAAACTACCCGGGAAGTGAGTGTCCATGAGAATCTTGAGGGATTCCTCACTGGAATCGGTCCAAGAACCATCAGGTTTAATTAAATAACCTATGTTTGTTGGATTTGTGGAGAGAATCTTCCGAAGGCGAGAAGTTTCCAAAACATCTTCCATTTTGTCACAAAATAGCCTCCAGTGGCCCTATTCTGGTAATTGCACGAGAAATTGGGGAAAAGGGCATTGGGGAAAGATTTTATATGCAATTTTTGTTCAAATATATTTTTTCCGGCCTACTGACGAAAAAAGTTCGATGTAAATATTTATAAATTGGGAATAATTTAACCATACCAAAATTGGAAGAAACATTATTCCCAATTTAACACTAGCTTTTTACCTCAGCATGCCAGAAAAAAACATATTTAAACTCTAATTACACATAAAATAATTCCCCAATACCGTATTCCCCGGGAATTACCAGAATAGGGCCACAGGAACCCCTTTGTGCCTTCTTCAATTCTCTCTTATATAGTCTCAGCGTCTCCTTGTACGAGTCCCAGTCCTGAGATTCTCTTGTCCTCTTGGCGTTATTAAACGCCGTTCTGGACGATTTCTTTATGGTCCGCAATTCTTTTGACCACCAGGCCGGTTTCTGCTTCCCCCTGGGTTTTACCTCAGAGCAAGCAGCACTAAAGGATTGGTTACAAGCATGTGAAACGGATTCCACCATGCGGTCCATATCCTCAATGTTCGCTGGGGGCTCTGGGAACCCCGACGGCATAAGTCGCTTAAGGAATTCACTATACCTACTCCAGTTTGTTCTTTTAGGATTCCTAAAAGATTTCTGGGAAGCAGGGCAAATGTTGATATTAAAGGTTATATAACGGTTGTCAGAGAAGGAATGTTCCTTCCCTACTTTCCACTCTACAATCATATGAAAAATATTCTCTGATGCGAAGGTCACATCCAGAACTTCCTTTCTATTTTTAATAATAAAAGTGGGTTCTCTCCCAATATTACATACAAACAGGTTCGTTTCCAACAAATAATTGAAAAGTGTCTCACCCCTTTCATTGATGTCCGAACTTCCCCAGATCGTATGATGCGCGTTAACATCGCAGCCCAGAATCATCCCGGTTTTCCTGCACTTCGCTTCGAGGATTAGTTCCCCCAGGTTGTCCGGTGGAACCTCCTTCTCCTGCCCCATGTAGGCCACCACCAGCCAGATTTTGTTGTTACCAACCTCCAGACTGGCCGCCCTTATATCCCAATCGCTGTGCTGGGAAAGAAAGATAAGATTTAGGTTATCCTTTCCTAGAATACAGGATCTGATCCTCTCAGACCCTTTTGAGTATAGAATACTATACCCCTTCATTCGAAGACCACATATCTTGTTTCTGTCAATCCAAGGTTCCTGGATTAAGATTATATCCTCATCCGATCTAGTCAGTCTGAGGAGCAGAGCTGCCGATGCAGCCCTCGAATGATGAAGGTTAATTTGAAGCACCTTAAGCATACTTCTAATTCCCTTAATTACCTAGTTCTGAGTGGTGCTGTGGGAGCTGCCGGCATCCGCCGTCGCACTGTCCATTGCCACCACCGTGCTGTTCATGTCTTCATCATCCCTTCACGACATCCCCCTCAGAGCCCAGAGTTAGAAGCTCTCCTAACCCCAGGGCTTCACTGTCGCTTGATTTTTCCTCCACGGCTAGTTCAGCCGCAGACTGTCTCGAGGGCGTGCCAGTTGATTGGGTGCTCGTGCCCGCCTCCTCGTCTCGTTTATAAACATTGAGGGTTACCGACCCGAAACCGAAACCGACAACCCCCTTTAACTTGGCAAGAGGAGCAAGGGACTCCCTATTTATTGCCAATACTGACAAACGAAAGTTTCCCTTGGCCTTTTCTTGCCTAACGAACTTCCAATTGTCCGTCGGAAGATCAGGGTTGCTGATCCTAATGGTCTCCAACTCCTCACTCCTGCTTTCTGGCTTGATTGGTAGCCAGACGCGCGCCCTCGGCCTACAAGGAATTTTTCCTTTGTTTACAGCCGCAAGCTTCGCGCCTGGCCACTACTCGCCTATTCCTTCTATCGCTTGTCTGTACAGATCAACTAATCTGTGATCCAGACAAGCAATAAGTTTTGCGCACCCCTGATACCAACCCGCATCTCTGGAGGACGGTGGAGGTCCTGGAAGTTCCTTTACAAACTTCAGGAAGGTGTCGCTAAGCGCGTTAAACACCTTCCACCATTTCTTCTTCTTAAAACACAAGCATTCGATTCGGCAAAAAGTTTGAAATAAAAAACATCACGTTATCATTGGAAATACTCAAAATTAGTCATCAAAATAATTTATTAATGTAAATAGCAGGTGAATAAAATAATTTTAGCTTAAACTAAGTGTTCAAAATGATGGCCTGCGACTTCAATGCACTTATTAATACGCATTTCAAATGATTGTACACAACTGAGAAGTGTGTTTGGTTTAATTTCAGCACACGCATTTCTGATTCGCTCAATCATGTTGTCACGTATTGTTGGTTCTTGTTTGTTAACTTGGTCTTTGAGATAGCCCCACAAACAGAAATCTGGCGCAGTAAGATCTGGTGATCTGGCGGGCCTATTTATCGGACCAGCTCTACCGAGCCAGCGACCATTGAAATCACGATCAAGTATTTCACGTGCCACCACCGAATAGTGTGCAGGACAACCATCATGTTGAAACCAAATATTCCGTCTCACTTGTAAGCTCAAATTTTCAAGTAATATTGGCAGTTCATTTTCCAAAAAGTTTCGGTATATTTGACCATTCAAATTGCCTTCAATAATGTGGAGGCCTATGAGTTTGTTGCCAATTATTCCACACCACACGTTGACAGTCCAAGGACGCTGATGTTCAACTTGACGAAGCCAGTGCGGATTTGTAACACTCCAATAATGCATGTTATGTCGATTAACCGTTCCCTGGTGTGTAAAAGACGATTCGTCAGAGATCATTACGCAACGAAAATAATTGGGGTTTTGTTGTAATTGTTCACGTGCTCATTGACAAAAAGTTACCCGATTTTGGAAATCAGCACAATGAAGATCTTGGTGTAAAGACACGTGATATGGATGATTCTTGTGCCGTTTTAAAATTCTCCAAACACTGGTGAGGGTCAATCCAGAATCGTGAACTATTTCTCGCAAACTAACATGAGGATTATGAGCCACTGCTGCCAATACAGCAATATCATTATTTTCTCCAGTGATTGTTGCTCTACGGGTCCTCTTTTTCGGTTGAACATTTCCATTACAAAAAACATGAAGATAAGAAATAACACAAACGTTGAATGTAATTTACAAAACTGAATAAATTGTTTTAATGACGAATTTTATTTCAAACGTATTGCAGAATCAAATGCGTGAGTTCTAAGAACAAGAAATTGAAAAAATTGAATTTCGTCGATTACAACGCCATCTATCATGAACCGAACAAAATATTTCATTCAAATCATACGTACTTTTAGTCGTAGAATCCGTACCTGCAATAAAAAATATGGCTTCCTATCTTAGTTTAAAATTTACCCCTGTAGAGTGGCTATTTTTCGAGATATTTGATCGTCTCGGTTTAAAAGAAACACCCGGTTCAGAGTAGGGATTTTGGATTGATTTCTAGAATCTATCCAATGAATTCTTCTTTGGCCGGTTTGGATGTGTTGGATGACGTCATATTAAATGGCTGTACGATCGAATAGATCAAATCCATTTCTTCACGCGTACGCTACCTTATTTGATGTGCAATTCTTATATATATTCGTTCAAGCACTTACTCGAAATATCGGACATTTTCGCAAATTTCTATTTTCTTATTGATCTAGAATGATGTTCACTTTGAACGCAAACTGAACATTTCATAAAAACTGATAAATTTATCATATAGAATACATTTTTATCATAGTGATAAAATATTGTTAGAATAATGTTCATTAAGAATAATAAAAAATTATATTTTTGTTGAAAAATATAAATGAAGATACGAGTATAACTGTAATATTCTAATTCAAAATGAAAATAAATTATCAGACTGCAATAATTTTTTCAAAAAAACAACTAAAATACTGACAAATATTTATCATTTGTTTTGTCGCTAAAATTTATTATATTGAATGGTACATTTAGTTCAGTGCATATGATTTTTATTTTATTTACTGGGGATAGAATTCTGGAATAACGGATGTCAACAAAGGATTTAGCCACATTTATCGTAACCAATCATGAAACACCAATGCCAGCAATACCGAGAAGGCTATTTACCCGTTTTGTTAATATTCTCTCTGGAATGCGGTAACCTTAGTGTTACATTTCTGGGTGTTTACGATAATATGAAAAAAATTTACGAGCCTCATCGAGAGCTAAAACCTGAACGAGAAGCACATGCGTGCAATACGGTTATGATCAAATAATACCATTGTACAAAGAGTTATAATATATAGTTATATTAGGAGATATACTATTATTACAACAAATTTCGCGCTTTTTGAAATAATGCAGCTAAAGTTGACTGGAGAGAGGTATTCTCTCGGTAGCCCTTCAATTTGATTGCCGAATGACATGTTGGAGTTATCACAAACTTTCTTTCCCATTTTCCATCTAATGAAACCACTATTTGTATTTTACTCGTAAGAAACCTTTTAAACATTTTTTTTGAAAATTATGTAAACAACAGCGTAAATTACATAAAATTTAAATAAATGTAAAAACGAAGACATCATGATTCGCAGTGCCATTTATTTGAAAATTTACGTTTACATTGCTCATAATCGCCATTGCTCAAATCTGCGTCAGTTGGAGCGGGAGGTACCGGGTTCGAATCCCGATTCGGGGCAAGATGCAAATGGGTTTTTCACCTTCGATCTTTTGGTGCGATCGGTGTGAAAAATGAACATATATTTGGAGCCCCTGTCGTGTTTAGAATCCATGGGCCGACCCAAAAGCCATGTCAGTACTATAGGCTGACATGGTGCTATGCAATGCGCAGATGATACTACGAAAAAACTCGGAGCTATAGCCGTACATAGAGTGGTATTACAACGGACCGGTCGCCGGTCTAAGTGTGCGATAGCAGCCACAACAACCTAACCTTGCCTTGCTCATTATTAATTAACAATAATAAATGGGTATTTGCAAAATCAGTCAGTTTTCAAGTCCACGTTATAAGTTAGAAATCGGTTTTTCACATTCAACCGACCCAGTTAAAATGATTTTTGACGAAATTAACCTATTAATAATTTTAATCTAAATCTAAAATTATTGTGACTTATACTGAATAAATGACATCGTGTTATTTACACGGCTTTTTACATGTGAAGAGAACTCCAATGGCTCGTTGATGTGATTAAGAGTAAATTTCAAAAGTGTTGTTGTATTATATTTCGAATGCATTAGTATAGTTTGGTTCCGTATGCCCTGTTTCTTCAACCTAAGGCAGAAAGAAGGTTTGCTATTTTATTTTGGCTTGATTGTGTATTTTGCCTATAAGTATTTTGAATTGGATATTTCGTTGAGTTGCGGATTTAGTTTCACATCTCTAGCAATCAATACATCTTCTTTAGTACTTGTCTTGCGTTTACTTCAAATACTCTTCAAATTACTCCACATACTGTACCATGAATATTATGTTTCCGCCAATTAGATTTTTCTGATAATTCATTGGCCGATATTCCAGTTTTTTAATGAACTATCATACCAGCTCTAACTTACACTTTGAGTTCTGTAAAAATCGATATAATAGCTAATTTTGTTTACTAGAAACCCGTGTCGGTTTACTATACTAAGGTTCGTCGTTTCTTACTTTTAAGCCGGATTCATCTCCAACAATTGTCTTTTTATTGTATTACTTTATTTTATGGCATTAATTAATTGTTTCACAATTTTTTTTGTATTATTCTGGCCCTTAACACCAGTCTTAATAAATTGTTGGTGTCCTTTTGAAATCGAATCGTTTTTTGGATAGAACCAATTATAGACTAATGCTGGGAAAAGATTAATATTATTATTTGTTTTTACAATGTTTAGATAATGTATTTATTTATAACATCGTCTTTTATTTATAACATCGGGCTTCATCACCATTTTGGTCCACATCCGAAATTGCAGACTCTGCACAAATATTTGCTGCAAATGTCAATGGGTAAAAAATTAATCTAGAAATAAATGTCAATCCAAAGTATTATAACTTTTTGTACAAAAAATTCAGTTACATATAGTGAATACATTAAAACGCATTAAAACAAAAATTTGGTATTTACAGAGGTGGAAGAGTTTTGAATTGGATTCGAAATACAAGCGTTAGTATTTATATCGAATATTGAAGCCACTTTCCTTTACAGAAAGTCCGTCCAACGCCTGACGACCACTTACATTTATTATTCTCCAGTCCCACTTAGTCATATACGAGTATGTGGGATCAAAATCTTCTGAATTCAAAATCTTCTTATAAGGTTTAATTTAGTATCAACCGAGCCTGACATCCAATTGCACGGTGACTTTGGAAGATTTCTTTTTTCCTTATAAACAAAAAAAGTGGTAAATTGATATATTTATAATATGTATAATTTATTTGTTTTATTATGTATATTGCTTGACAACAATTCATTATTTTTTTTAAATAAGATGTAATTGTGCCAGAATTTCCTGTTGAACAACATTAGCCGATTAGATACTTCCTGAAGTCGAATGGATTTTAATTTCGATTCCAGAATCGTTGCTTGCTGAAAATATTTTTATTTGATAGCCCAAAATAAATGTAATATATAAATTGATCGTACTCTGGGTCGCCTGTTGTACCGAACTCTTGGGGAAATTCTCAAGGTACCTGTTGGTACATTACCGTCATCTACAGTAAGTGTTGGTGACTGTTGTGTGGTCGGCGCTAACTAGTCACCAAGATCTGAACTTAGGACATCAGCTTGTGATGATATAAACTGTTAGCTCGGCAATTATCTTAAGTATTAGTTTTAAATTCGAAATTTGGTTATCGTTCAAGTTAAAAAAAAATGCATTCTTAAAGGATTTTCTATAGCTGGTTCAATTCTCGGAACACAGACGTCATGTGAGGTTTCAGCTGTCATAGAAAGCTGAGAAGGCTATCTTGGAAGAGAAGCTGACTAAATTAAATATTTATATATTAATTTAAATATATTCCTTATAGTTGAATTTTATTTTTTATATATCATAAATATATTTCGACAATCAAGCTGCCATCTTCAGTATTTATTATGATCTAAAAAATAAATTTTATTTCCATGGCTTTTTATACTTTTTCCAGGGTTATAGTGTTTTGGTTTTCAAGGTATTGTGACGTATTTTTCAAAACTAGTTTGTAAGTTTGTTTGTCATAGTATTAATTTTGTTGTTGAGTAAAAATTTATTTTTGCGACTTTTACATATTTCAAATTCTTCTAGCCTGCTCATTTGGTCGCTCTGTTCATCTTGTACTGAATTTTTAGGTTTGTTTCCATATTTGTGTAGTTGTGCTGTGTTTCATTGATATAGAGAGCAAATTCAGTTCTTATTTTACTGATATCGTTTATATGTTCATTAAATCTTAGTTTAATGGATCTACGGGTTGTCCTATGTAAAATGATAGACAGTCTGAGCATGTTAATTTATAAATTCCACTGTCTAATGTAATGTTACTGTTTGGTCTAATTTGTTATGCGTTTTATATGCAACTTTATATCAAAAGTTTTTGAATATTTTCTGGATATGTTGGCTGGTGTTTTTATTATAATCCACAATAATCCATATGTTTTCTTGGGTAGAATCACCAAATTGTCAGTAATTAGTTTTAAATATATATAATTTTTGATTTATCTCGTCCACTTTGGCCGTGATATAACCATTTTTATGTGCAATGTATGTAGCGTTGCTTGGTATGGTAGTCTAAATTGCTTAAACAAAGCAAGCAAGCTTTAATTGTAGATATGTTTGTTTAAATCAATTCCCACATCCAGTCAATGGTCTCATCCATCTCCTAAGGCCTTACGCTCCCACCACACTGAGCTCACCTGTATAGCATCGGAAAAAACAATACATTAACCAATTTTGTATTTTCCATGAAAAAATGCTGCGAGAAACCACCGAGAGAGGCACCAGAAACAGTGAGAAGTATAAATAGCTCCGATTTCGGCGGAGCGCATACTTCGTAAAAAAATTAAAAAAAATTGAAATAGATGGCAAATATGGGTATGGCAGAAAATGTGCCAAGACACGCTCGAGATTTTCGAATTTGGACCGTCAAAGGTGACGGCGAGAAACAGATTAATATAGACATAAATAAGAAGAAATAGAAAAATCAAAAAGTTGGATGACGGTCGCAGAAAATTTCCGTATCCACTATTTCATAATATTATGATAACTTAATAAATGGGAATTATAACGTTTTAGTTTTGGTGTTTTTTTTCGTTTGCGTTTTCTTTTTTTTGTTATTGGTCTTAAGACTGAAAAGTTTGGTGGTGAAAAGAAAAAGAAGACTGCAATAGTCAAATAAATTGTGAATTTGGTGTTGAGTGCGATAATAGACAATAAAAAACAACATTTATGAACTACACAGATTATTTATTGGGGACAGTATATAAAAATATCATATAAAACAAAGCAGCAGACTGCAATACAGGTTAGTGTTCCCTCAAATTAGCTTTACCTTAAATATTCTCACTCCCGATCCCAAATTATCCCTCGGATCCGCAAAATAGCCTTGATATAAATCAAGTTGTTTAGTGGTTTTTCTGGTGGTATTTGTCGATACCCCGCCCGAGTCCACTCGCTCATATACAAGAGTAAAGCCGGACATACGTGCTGGTAGACTGGCGCCCAACTTCGAATTTTTTTTTGTCTACTCAAACCACAACCAACGCGGGACTGCACGTTACATGTATTTAATTATCTTAAGTTCATTTTGATAATCTTTCTTTGACATCGGGATCTTATTTAATCGGTGTATCATATGATTATATGCGGCTATTTTATTTTGGTATGGGTAGTTTGAGTTTTTATGTATAGTTTGGTCCGTTTGTGTGGGTTTTCTAAATATTTTGAATGTGTGTTTGTTGTTAATGTTTTTAATTGTTAGATCCAGAAAGTTGATTGCATTATTTTGTTCTAATTCTAACGTGAAATTTATGTTTTCGTGTATATTATATACACATTATTAGTATGTCATCTACATATCTGTGCCAGTATTTAATGTTTTTTAAAAATTTGTTTCTGAAATGATTTAAATATATATTGGCTAACGTTTCAGATAGAGGACAACCCATTGGTAGTAGACCATCATTTTGGGAGTAGAATTTTCCATTATATGTAAAGTAATTTTGACTTGTAATTTCTTCTAACTAATAGTTTGGTTATTTCTTCGACGATGTTAATGTTATTTTCATTTTTATTAAAATGTTTTTGGTTATGATCAACGTTTCTTTTACTGGTATATTCAAATACATGTTAGTGACATCGAAGAAAGCGAGTCTTGCATTATTTGGTATATTAATTTTCTCAATTTTTCTGACCAATTCAGTGTTATTTTTAATTGACTGGTTATGTTCGTAAGCCATTTGTTAATATGCTTTGAATTTTGTAAGATGAAAAAAGCAACCAAATGAACAGGTTAGAAGAATTTGAAATAAGTAAAAATCGCATAAATATATTTTTACTCAACAACAAAATTAATACTATGACGAACAAACTTTACGAACCAGTTTTGAAAAATACGTCACAAAATATTATACGTTGAAAACTAAAACACTATACCCTAGGAAAAGTATAAAAAGGCATGGAAATAAAATTTATTTTTTAGTTCATAATAAATACTGAAGATGGCAACTTGATTGCCGAAATATATTTATGATATATATAAAATAAAATTCAACTAAAAGGAATATTTTGGATTAAAAATATCAAATTTTTATTTGATTGAATTTAAAAGTGGAATAAGTCATACATACGAGAAATTCTAAATATGAATTTCAATAATTTAATTTATTTATTAATGTATAATGTATGTATAATAATTCAGTAAATGTGTATTTTAACTTACTAATCTGAGATTAAAGCCACATTCAAGGTTTGAGTTGGTATCAATTATTTGGAGATTACACGCGTGTGCAATATTTCAAGCCCATTCAGACATATTTGTGCCTTCGTCTTCAAGCCGATCGATTCCAACCTCAGCAACTGTTAAGGGAGCCAATCCACAACGGTTGCGGTGATTTTTAATAATTTTTTATCTTATACCGCAATGAGTTCCATGGTATATATTATATTTAATACATAAATACATTTTTCCATTGTTTGCCATTTTTACTTAATTTTCCAAGGGCGGGCATTGTTTCGAAAATTAATGCTTGTTTTCTTTTAAGTAAAGTTATGACCATTTATTTGAAATGGAAATTATTAATACATTATTTATTACCTTGAATGAAAAGAAAATTCTCTTCTACCAATCCAATCAAACCGTTTTTTTGGCGATTACCAATTCGATGTCTCGACTGTAATTAAATTTGCTTAAGCTTCGTCTGCACGTATTAATTTAAATAAATAAATTAAAAATTTTTGTTAGTGATATAATATTATAAAATTACCATTTCCAAAGGCAAATTTTGTTTAAAAAAATTAACTGAAAAGAATTTTGTTTAAAATAATGAAAACCGCCCAGGTGGCGCAGTGGTTAAAGCTGCGGCAGTTGGAGCGGGAGGTACCAGCGCCATCGGTGTGAAAAATGAACATATATCTGGATCTCCTGTCGTATTTAGAATCCATGGGCCGACCCATCTTCCATGTCAGTACTATAGGCTGACATGGAGCTATGCAATGCGCAGTTGTTACTACGAAAAAACTCGGACCTATAGCCGTATATAGAGTGGTATCACAACGGACCGATCGCCGGTCCAAGTGTGCGATAGCAGCCATAACGACCTAACAACCTAACCTAATGAATTTCTTTAAAAGTATCCCGCTACGTACATAAAAGGATATAGAGTAGTTCTATACCGTTATAGAATTATGACCATTAGTGACATAAATTTTATAAGGGTGTGATATTTACCTTAAAAATCACTTTTGTATAAGCGTTAGGAGCTTCAATTTATGAACGTCCAAAAGGAGCTGTATAAAAGTTGCAACTTCTTCTCATGATACTGGTAAAAACTATGTATCATAAATTGATAAACGCTTTATATTATCTGAATAATAAATCATTCAATTCAAAAACATTACAGATTAAACATTCACATGCGATGCTGTGATCGAAACAGTGAAGATAAAAATTCTTTCGATTTATATAATAACCAAATAAGGAATGCAGCCGCAACGATAAAGATACGGCAATTCCAAAATATTTTTATTAAACAATAAAATTATTATCACCCATATATACATTAGATAAGGTGTTATCTTTTAGAATAGTAGATTAATTATAATTACTAGACTAGAATGAAAATGTATAATTAACCAAATATACGAACATGATTATTTATACTCGAAAGTATGGTAATGAAAAATGTTTTATGGTTTTACTGTTGAAAATATTTTTATGTTGATCATTAATTTTCCTCCTTTTAGATGTTGTTGACTAAAATAAGTTGAATGTGGGTAGTACATGCATGGAAACTTGATTTTGTATTCACTGTATAGTTTCTTCTTAATTTTGCTAATTGTATAATAATTGTAGTCTTCATTTTTCACTTTAAAGTATTATTTTTTTTTGTTTTTAATCATTGCAATATTCTTTGCAATGTGGTTTGCGAAATAATGTCCTACTTAACGTCATTACAGCTTAATCGAAGATGTGCGGCTTAAGACTCGATTTACGTAATTACTATCTGCACATTGCACAGTTCCATTCCAATCTATAAAACTGATATGTAGAATAGATCATCTCATAAATTCTGCACAACATGGGGTGATAGATATGATTATATACCACCGGTTGAAATTAGGCGTAAGACTATTTTAATCGAGTAGATGGAAGGACGATTAAATGGGTCCATTGACAGTGTTAGTTTCAGTTTACATTATTTGTCAGGTTCAACCATCTTTGGATATGATAATTGTTTGGAACGCTAATAGGCATTTGATAATTGACTTTATACCTTATAAGAAAATATTGGGGCTTATTATGAGGAGTTTTCGCCAAAATATAAATGCCATTAAAGAAAAATTATAAGGTAGCTTCTAATTACAGTATCAACCTTATAGTTCCGACTTTGGCCTAAATAAGTATTTGTACAAATTTGTGGGAGCTCAAATTATTAAACCCTAGTGAAGTAAAATTCTCAGTAGAATATTTTGAAGAGCAGGACAAAGTAGCCACAGTAAGGTACGTACAACTCAATTGTAAGACACAAATGGTTGTTATTTTACTTAAGATCTCTTCGTTGTATAATATGGTTTGTCCACTCGTACTTAGCGTTGTATTATCGTATTAACTCAATTAACCAATACTAAATGTTTTCAGAGGTGAGTGAAATATTGAAATTAAACTTTACATACCAAGAGATTCACTACTATCATCATTTAGATGGGAAAAGTAGCGAAAATGTATACCAAGATTGGGTGATGGTTTAGATTGTGTCCACAAATCTAAATGACTTGCCTTTAAGAATATGATATTCTTGTTGTTAGGCATGTACAACATATCATTGGTTTAAATCAATTATACTAGCCGCGCCAGATCTGTCAGCATCGGCTTTTGAAGTACCCTCAATCTGAGAGAAAAAATCTCGGTGATATCTTTTCCATATAGTTTTAACGACTATCATAAAGAGAACTCATTCACCAATTCTATTAGTTATTGGATAACAAATAGAAGCTGACATTATCTATTCATTTGACATATATTTTTCAACACAAAATAAACGCATTCGTTTGATGTATGCGATACTCAACACTTTCAACGATCTTTTCTAGAACTTTCGGAAATACGTTTGATTCAGCCTATAGTACCTACCTAGAAGGTAGTGTCACCTCATACGTTCTGCAATCCATGATTTCTTACTAAACAAGAGGTTGTAAAGGGTGTTTTTTTAAGAGGTTGCCGATTTTTTTTTTGAATAAAACACATATAAAATTATGAAATGACCAACATTTTTTTTTATTTGGTAGATAATTTTTTGGCATTTAACATTTAAACACAATTTCTGGCATATGGCTACCACGACTATTTTTCACAAATGTCATTCTGGAGGTCCAATTTTCCAGCACTTTTTCAAGCATTTGAGGGCGTATGTCAGCAATGACACGTTGAATATTGGTTTCCAAAGCGTCAATCGATTGAGGTTTATCCACATAAACCAATGACTTCACGTATCCCCACAAAAAGTAATCGAGTGGCGTCAAATCGCACGAACGCGGAGGCCAATTCACCGGACCATTTCTCGAAATAATGTTGTCGTTGAAAGTTTCTTTCAATAAGTCGATTGTTTCACGTGCTGTATGGCAAGTGGCACCATCTTGTTGAAACCACATTTCATCCATATCCATATCTTCAAGATTTTACAACAAAAACTCATTTAACATGGTTCTGTATCGATTTCCATTCACGGTAACGCGTCGTCCTTCCTCATTTTTAAAGAAATATGGACCGATGATCCCACCAGCCCATAGACCGCACCAAACAGTACATTTATCAGGATGCATTGGTAATTCTTGAACGGCGTGTGGATTATCTTTGCTCCAAATGCGACAATTTTGTTTGTTGACGTATCCATTTAACCAAAAATGCGCCTCATCACTGAAGAGAATTTTACGGTAAAAAAATGGATCTTCGTTCAATTGATTTAACGACCAATCACTGAATTCACGGTGCAAACGATGGTCGTGTGGCTTTAATTTTTGCACCAATTGAATTTTGTATGGCACCAAACCCAAATCTTTACGTAAAATTTTCCATAAAGTCGATGGACAAAGTCCAATTTGCTGAGCACGACGACGAATCGATAAATTGTCGTTTTCTTCGACACTGGCCTCAACGACAGCAATATTTTCTTCTGTACGAACTCTTCTCATTCTTGTCGGTGGCTTGGCATCCAAAAGAGTGAATGTAGACCGAAATTTGGTAATTACGTTCTTTATGGTGGTCTCTGACGGACGATTATGTGCACCATAAAATTCACGAAGTGCTCTATAAATATTTTTAATTGAACACTGATTTTGAAAATAAATTTCCACGATTTGAAAACGTTGTTCTGGAGTTAACCTATTCATAATGATTTGCCAAACAATACTGAGTAGAAATGCCACTTTGAGCTGTCAAAACAACTGTCATAAAATAAAACGACATCTATCGGAAAAACAAACCTCCTAAAAAAACACCCTTTAGATGTGTTCATTCACATCACTTATCGTAATCGAATAAAAAAAGCACACTTTTGCGTCCAGCCTCTATATGCCTTATTTTTATATAAAAATAAAAATGAGAGTGTATACATACCACAAAATCCAACTAAAAGCTCGTGGTATTGTAAACTTGTATTATAAAATACAAAATAATAATTTCCTCGAAATATCGATTTAAACTGTTCCGGTTATTAAAGCTTTCGTTAATTACATTATAACAATTTTGTATTTTTTGTATTCCAGTATGAAATAAATCCTCTGGTTTAAAAATCAGGAACAAATAACAAAGCGAAATATTTAACTTGGGTCCGGGTTAAAACGACGCGTTTCATAATACCGCATCCAAACATATGTATCTTTGGTGTCGTATACGGATTAATGAAAATACACAATGGGGCAAGGACAGGAGTGTTTGCATATGCCCTTTCTATAGATAAGCGGAAAAAGTTTACGTTATATCGGACAAGCAGCAAATCACTCATGGAAAATACTTACGGGTAAAAGCCAGGATGGGACTGTTAAAATTTGATAAAGCAATTACTATTACGTAGCACAATGGTCAAAATGAAACCAATGATGGTTTGGCTCGTATTTTCGTGGAAAGTTTCATATCTAAAACAACCTTAAACATCTTAGATAATATACTCACGTCTTAGATAATACAATTAAGCAGCTTTTAGAGCTAAGTAAACCCGAGTTAAGGCTAACTGATTTCAACTTATGGGTAACCATCGGTCCTTCAATTGCTGTTACACAGATTTTCGAAACATATAAGAAAAGAACCTTCAGACCGTGGTGCTCTGAGGCTCAACCTCTAACTGTCCCTGCTCATATAATAATAATAATACACGCGACATTTCGACGTACAACTTTTTCTCACGCGACATTTTACAACGCGGCACTGACAACGGTTCCTTAAAACACATTCAGTTTAAACAAATTAAAATTTATGCATATTACGTACGCACACGAGTACATAGAGTACAGCCATGTTAACTTACACATACGGCGAGTATAAAATAAAATAATATGTATGTTGAAATTGTTCGAAATAAAATACTGTTTTTTATAAATGTGACGATTACGAATACGTAACTATGTCAATTTTACTCAGTTTTATTTAAGAACAGAATAAACAAATCTTGATATCAATTGAACTTCAACTCTTCAATTTTGTTAGTCAAACATTTAGCTCATAATTACACAAAATTCTAAAGTGGTTTAGTCTGACTAAAAGTAGTTCAGATCGCAAAATAAGGCAAACGCTTAAAATCATAGTTTGTCTTTGCGAGTGAAGATACAATTTGAGCGACCAAATGGTGTTGGGCAGTTGGAGCCGGCTCCGATAGGGGCATGATGCAAAAATGGATTTTTCAGCATGTGATTATGAATGGTGGTGTGAATGAACATTTTTAAACCTCTGTTGAAGTGCAGAATTCATGGGCCCCACAAACTTCCATGTCAATAGTGGTTCTATGTTAATCTGACCTATAACCGTACGTTCGCGATTTGACTATGTAATTTGACAAAAAAAGATTACAAAGATAGAAACAGACAGAGTCAGATAAAACTTGCTGCCAATAAAGAAATATCTGTAAGTGATGTTCTAGTATAGAATTGGTTGATTCATATAGCTAAAAAGTTTGGCCAGTTATATTAAATTCGTACGTTGATCTTCTTGTTTGATTTCATCAAAAAATTTACAAAGTATAATATATTTTGCATTCATCGCTCTAAAATAGCCTATGATCTTGTTACTAATGGTTATTAGTATTATCACGGTTCAAACATAAACAGATGTTTCAGAATCGTTCTTTAAAAGCAAATTATTAGGTTCCATGTTTATATCGTCCTGTGAATTATAAAAATCCCTGAAAAGGAGTCATCTCATAATTCTAAGGAGACATCTCATAATTGAAAGAGCCAGCTCAACAAGCGTAAGTAAATCATATATATTCTTCAGATCGCTATCATTTCTATACATATACAGTTTACTATTTTAAAAATTCCACGAAGCTGATATATGCTATGTCTTGACACAATAACTAATTGGAGCATAATTTGAAATAGCAGTGTAATATTACACAGCAAATATAAAATACGAACATATTTTGATAAGTTTTAGTACAATAATTAATTATCCATGCAGCCCATAATTAATTGGAACATAATTTTACTTCTCGGAAAATATGATTGGAAAACTACTGTTACAGAAAATTAAAAGATAATATTGGTAGCAGTACGCTATTAACAATGGAATCTAAAAAACTTTTTTCGGACGATGAAACGTTTACATTAATTAATATTTGGGGCGAAAACAAGTTTTTGAAAATGTTTAAAAATTGCATTAAAACATAGTGACATATTTAATAAAATTTCAGATGAAATAAAGATGTATAATTACGAAAGATCTTCACGAGAGATAAAAAATAAACTAAATAATTTAAAACAAGAGTATAATAAACTCGAACCTCTGGTACGTATTACCTCTATTTTATTTTGTTTTAAATTCATTTATTGACTTTTATTTAACGTTTTAGGTGGAGAGACCCCAACATGCAAATATTTCGAGAAATTAAACATTATACTGGGAGCGAAGGATAAGTTTAATAGTCACCTGGGTGAAGATAGTTTGATCGGAGGGTGCGCTACTGATACAATCGAAATCTCGTAAGTTCTTTCATTTCATACACTTACAATTGATACTTTATAACATTCTTTCGCAGAAATTTTAATTCAAATTTGGAGATATATGCGGAGGTGCAGTATTTGAAAGATGATATAGAGGGCACTGAACTACAATCCAGTTGTTCAACTTCTTTTAATACTGTCAAAGATTCTAACACACGCTCTACTTCAAAACCTAGTAAAAAAAAGAAAATCTGATGATGCCATAGAAAATCTACTAGAATTAAGTAGAAAAAAAACAAAATATATTACAAAGTATACTAAGCATAAAAGAAAGGCGAGAAAAACGAGAAGAAATAGAAACGGAACTAACTCAAAAAGTATCAGAGGCGATGATCCGTTTCTTAGAGTTTAATTCAAAATAATATTTTTTTTTAAATTTTTTTTTTTAATGGAGTGGATTTTTTTATAAAACTGAATTTAAAAATGAAATACAATTTAAATATTTAATAGTATAAATTTTTGAATTTCCTTTAAATGCGTGTTTCGTCAAATAGCATCCGAGCTATTGAATCACGCTTGCTCAGACCATCTTTGTTTATTAAGCCAACTGGTATAAAATTGGCACTTGTTGCGTTCACATAAATTATGAATTATAATGCACGCTTTTATGATTTTTTTGGAATGTTCCAGTGAAAAATCCATCCGTTTTGATAAAATCCTCATTCTTCCTTTCAATCTGCCAAAACTATCTTCAACAGTCATCCTAGCTGAACTTAGACGAAAGTTAAAATGTTGCTGTATGAGCGTTAGCTTTGCACCTGGATAAGGTTTAAGAAGCCATGAGCGTAGAGGAAATGCTTCATCTGCTATGATGTGATGCTTGGTAACATTGTTGCTTAAATATTCAGACAACTTCGAGTCCCTAAATGCTACAGCATCATGGACTCCACCGGGCCTACCACCATTAATGTACCTAAAATAGAAACCGAAGCAATAGTTATTAAGTAAAATACTTATTAAAATTTAATAAATATGAATGCACTAAATACCTGAAGCAATAAGGACAATCGACTAAGGCCAATACTATACAATTGAATAGTAGTGCTTGTAATTAATATAGTATTCGCCTGACTTTTCCGGTTTCTTAATTGAAATATGGGTGCCGTCCAATGCCCCAAATGTTCCGGGAAACTTAAAGGAATTTAGAAAATTCCTGCTTAAAGAATCTCGTTCGCTTTCTATCACGGGAAATGAATTTCTTTCTCGTACAATTCTGCTATCAGTGAGTCGCAGAATTCCTCAACAATATGTCTAACGCTACTTTTACCAACCTTATATAGATCAGCAACTGTGGCTAAGTCGCAATTGCTTTTCAGGATATGTAAACTGCAAAAATTTGCTTGGCTTTAATTTCTATAAACAATACATTCATTAAAATCAAATTTTTATTTTATATATATTTTGTTTAATGCGATTTGATTGCTTACTGAAGGCATCTTTCAATATCATATAAATATTATGGAATAATATATGTATTTATATATATTACATTGTCCAAAATCCAAATTTTTTATTATTGAGTTTTATTATTTAATTTGATGTTTGTTAAACTACTTGACGTCAAACAAGAAACCAATTCGTTTGCGTATTCGACGAAAGGAGCGATAGTAGTAGTTCACATTAACCGTCAAGACGCAAAATTCAATTTATGATCATAAAATTAATTTTTAAAACTATATTCGTTTTATCGTCAAGACAAAGCTATAATAAGCGAGCTCAAAATAAGGGATTGCATAAAGAGAACTCATAATCATTGCCTATTCAGTTTTATTTAACAGCAGGAATCGTTACCATGCTCATATATACAGTTTACAGTGTGAAGTTTTCCCAGTTTTCAATCAAAAAACAAAATGTTAGGATTTTTAAAATCATCCCAGATGTAAAACATCGAAAAGTAATTGCATATGTTAGCTGGATGGGTCTAATGAGATAATTTTCTGGGGTTTATTTTTGACGGAATGATTCGGGCTTAAAATGACTGCAGTAGTAAACCTGCAACCGACCATTGCAATTATTTTTATACAATTTCGGGAAGAGATTAAGGATTCATATCTACTTTACTCAACCAGTTTTGCCTATAGGAAATATCCATCATACATTTCAATTTTTAATATATAAACGGACTGGTATATATACTCGGTACTATCTTAAGTATTTAGAAGGATACCTTTATGAGGTTGAGTAGAAATGAGCCTCGGCTTTTGCTCATCCATGTAGAGTTGTGCTCGTTGCAATTGGTTTGTCTAGAATATCTAGAGGAGTTACATGGAGGACAACAGTTGGACCTTGATAATTATGTCACACTAATACATCAGCAGGCTAATCTTTCATTAAGGTTTCACATGCAGAATAAATTCATATTATACTTATAGTTCAAGGATATTTTCTGAAGACTGCAATAGAGAATATCATCTACATAGACAACCGCTCCCAAGGCTTGTTCCTGGAAATTCATTAACAGTATCAAAACTGCTACCATAAAACCTACCCTGATGAGCTGTAACAGATTTCTCAGTAAATCCTATCAGCCTTTCCAAGAAATTCAAAAGAAATCAGGATAAGCTTAGATTGCAATGAGAACATTCTCTCGCATTTTCGTAGATGCGCTATGTTTTCTTAATGACTGCTCATTTAAAAAATCCTGATAACTAACCGAGGATTCAGTGGTAAGATTTTAAGTTATTATATTATACGGATGCAGATTGTCTCTGCCCAATGAATCAACCAGATTTATACTCCTTCTAGGCTTAACCAGCCTAGCTTTCATTATATTGTGGAAATTCAATTATTATACAACCATATGTTAAGATTCCCGCTATAGGCTCATTTTCATGGCCGAAATATTGTTAAATGTGTAGGGGTTTCCAATAAAAGAATCATTTACAAAAACGAGTATTTTAAAAGAGAAATCAATGAATGTTTATTTCATTGCACAGAGGAAGATTTGCCATTAAATTTGAAAAATTTCCATGATGTCCTCGATAACTTCACGGATTCCATCTTTAAGGTTAAAACCGATTGTGGAGCATTGACATAGACCTTATCTTTCACGTGGCTCCAAAGAAAAAATCCTTAATGTGTAAAATCATACGATCTTGGTGGCCAATTGTGATCACCTCTTCAAGAAATAACACGGCCAGGAAACAAAATGGCAATTGTTTCGTTGCTGATGTGGCACCCTGCTGAAAATAAACGTCGTCAACATCTATATCTTACAATCATGCACTAGCTTATTTTTGAAAAAAAAAGATCCAATCACACTGCCATCACAATCAATCTTGGGTTTTCTGAGCCCCAAATGACAATTCTGAAAACTAACGAAGCCTCCAAGGTGAAAATGGGCCTCATAACTGAAGATGAATTTTTCTATAAAAATGTTGATCCTTTTGATGCATTTGAAGGACCCAATCAACGAAAATATGAAGTTAATGGTGAGCGACTGGCTTGAGTTCTTGTGTTAATTGAACTTCAAACTCCTTAAGGACGTAGGTCTTAATGCAAAATACGGTCGTTTGTGGAATGTTTATCTCCATAGAATGACCTGGGTTTTGTGTAACACTACGGACTACAGCAGCAACATTCTCAGTTGTTCTTATCACTAATGTATCCCAACATCTCAAATTTTCTACCACTTTCACTATTACGTGTCGAGAAGATGCTTCACAACGACCAGACAGTCAAAATTGTCACCATTTTTATTGTGAATTTCAACAATTCTAATCGATCTCATGTGATTTCGGAGAGATATTAAGTCCACTAGTAGATAGATTCAAAAACTTGGGGTCATTGAGCAAATCTCATTATACGGCTGATCATGTAATTTTGCTTTTAGTTAGTGGCCATGATATCAATTTGATCCACAAATACTTCGATCTGCATTATCAGTACATTTCACGCGGTATTTCATTAATTTCATCACTAATATTTTGTTTGAGTTGCTCAAGCGTTTCTGATTTGTTTTGCATAAGCCTTGCTTTTCAGATACCCCCACAAAAAGAAATCCGGAGTTGACTGATCAGGCGACAGTGGAGGGTAATCAACATCACCACTTTGCATCACCTATCACGATATCCCATTCATATTTACCGTTACGCTGTTTTCATTTTCAAAGAAGTAAAGTCCAATGATTCCCCCTGACCAAATTGCACACCAGACTGTCACTTTTAATCGATGTAAAGGTGACTGATGAATAATTTGAGGGTTTTCCATTGCCCAGAACCGACTATTCTGTTTATTCACATATCCATTCAAATGAAAATGTGCCGCGTCACTCATTATGATTTTTTCATCATAATGAAAATTGGGGTTGTCATGGGCGATCTGTAACATCCTATTGGCATATGACGGCGGCGTAAATTGTCTTGTGGAAGAAACTCTTGTGTCAACTGAATCTTAAATGGAATTAATTGCAAATCCTTGTGCAAAATTGTGGCCAAACTTGTTCTTTGGAGACCAAGCTCCTGAGAACGGCGTCGAATTGAGGTTGATGGATTGTTTTGAACACTTTCTTGAGCAGCAGTAAAGTTTTCAGCCGAACTTGCAGTACGATGTGCACCCATGCTTAGGCCTATCACCTACAGAACCTCTTTCTTCGAAATCATGGCACGTTGGCACGTTGATTCTCCCAAAAATTTCACGTAGCTGTCTCATCGTCACAGTAATTGATTTTGATAAAATGTTTTAACGATTAAAACGAGTTGGTTTATCGAATATTTTACCATAATAAATTTGCCACGTGTCTACTTCACGACTGCCAAATATGAACTGTCAAGACTAACGTTTACCAAAATGGTGGCAAAACAAAGTAGTATACCTTCCCGGCGTACACCCGTATTTAAAATAATACAGATTTCACGCTTAAATACGCTCGGAGTATAACAATTCACCAATGAGCTGAAAACACACAGTTGTACTTTTCGACTATCGATTTTATTTGTCTGTTTCCAACCACATTTCAAAATATAGATAATCAAGCACTAAAATTGAATGAATAAACTTTTCGATAAATATTAGAACAAACAACCTGACGCTTTTAAATCTATTGTATGTTCGTCCACATACTGTGTTTGTTATTTGCTATTTTTATCCATTGGTTTGAATAAATCGAACTGAGTTAAAAAAAAAAGTTTTATTTTTAGTTTTAATTCTAACTAACGTGTGAGATTAAAATACAACCAGAATGTGTACTCCACATAAAGAATAATATTTCATTTTGATTTATCTCATTTTACCATTATTATACGCATTAAAACATAAAAACGAGCATAAATCATAAAAAATATTTTATCGAATAATTTTAATTACCTAATATATTCATTTGCTGCTTGTTATGATTTATAAGATTTATATTTAATTGGTTTAGTAGAACATCCGTTCAATATGTAGGTCAAATTAAATTAATTGAAGATTGAATTGAACAAAAATTATATTAATTTAAACAGTTGAATTGAAATTAAACGAAGATGATTTGTTTTTTGTTGGCCCGCAATTTGACACCATTGTTTTCGGCCATGATTGGGATAGAGGCGGCGTTTTAATTCCTGATATCGCGACGGATGGGCAATACATCTCAACGCATAGTTCTTCTCTTGAATGTTAGAATATTCATATTCATCCTTCAAGGTACTCTCCCATCCATACACGACAACAGATCTGATCAACCGAGACAATTTTAGCTTATCCAAATTTGCAAGACATTTCGATTCACATTTGCAAGATATTCCATCCTGGAACCAGCAAACCAATACGTACAACTGTAACTGGCCAAGAACTTAAGGTATGCCGCAATCCGGTCTATTTAAAGAACTTACGCGAATTTCGCTCATTGATAAACTATTGTATCTTTAAGACGATATCCTTCCAAAATTCGCGCTTCTTCTGTTTATATACTCGACTGTCTATCTTCCAAGCAAGAACAGCTACATTTCTTTTTGTGATTATAAGCTGAGTTTTCACTTCATTATGGGCTATATTGCATTGATGCACAATAAGACGACGCTATTCATCAAACCAATCACTCACAGAGATCTCCATTTATGGGACCTGCACAGGAGAATCGCAATGTGAACTTGCTGCTTTTAAACCAATATTCTTTCTCCCACTGGTACTCTTGTGTGCACATTTCATTGTTCTACTTGTGACATTTTTAATTGTACCATTCCTTTTAAAAAACCCTTTATATTCTCCTGTCCTCCCACTAACAATTGACAACTTCGCTAATCTCATGTACAAGCATATCTTACATGTTCGGTTATGGGTTTTGTTTTACTTGTGGTCAATGAGCAATACAAGCAATCCACTTATTTCAACCGATACACTTTTATACATGTTCGGATATTTCACTGGAAAGTTCTTTGTAATGTTGGCGATATCCGGTTTATTAGTTTTGTTAACATTTTTAACACCCGACGTAGTAACGTCGTCAGCGATCAAACCAGAGTTAGTCGCCTCCTTTGGCAAGCTTTGTGATGGTTTTTTATGTTTATTTATTTATATATTGCTTATAATTTTGATTAACAAGGAAAAGCGCATATGGAAGCAACTTGTAAAAAAATTATTACTTCCATTAGGCATCAAAACCTCTTAAATTTTTTACTACAAAAGGTCAACATCATGCACGCACATCCCATTTTGAGTACAAGCTCATTTACAATGGGATGAGCAGCAGGGATCAGACAATATATAAAAAAAATCTTAACAATTAACTTGAACTAATTATATTGTCATTCAGACACACGCCATTCAAGAAACCTCGATTTAAACGTATCGGCAGATCTCAAACTCCTAATACTGTATGGAACAGAACTCCATAGAGAAATACCTCTAACAAAAAAAGATGAATTTAAAGACCTAGAAGAATTTCTCGCAGGCAGCAATCGTAGATTGGAGTAATGCGACCTGCTAAATAATATTTTTTTGAATAAATAATTTGGTACGCCGAATATCATCGCTGATATTCAATAATGCAGTATTCGTGCCATGACACTTTCTAAAACCAGATTAAAAGACATTAAGTAGACTATTATCAATTATATGGGACTGAATTTGGCTTTTCACTACAATCTCAAAGGCTTTGGAAATGGAACTTAAAATACTGACAGGTCTAAATTGGGATAAATCAACAGGATTGTTAATTTTTGGAAATGGAATTATTTTACTGAGCTTCCATTGTTCAGGAAACGAAGAAGAGGTTAAGATAAAATTAAAAATGTGTAATAAATATTTTGAGACTACAGGAAAAATTCGTTTCATCAATTTTAAACTAATCCTATCAAGACCAGAAGATTTCAAACTTACTTTCCAAACAGCAGACTGTAACTCCTCAAAGGAAATATTAGAAAATGAAAAAGAGTTAGAACACTCTTCAAATTTATGATAACCAAAGTTGGATTCGAGCTAATAAAATAAGAATTGATATTCTCAGCTTTGAAATCTAAAACACCATTATTTCTACACCTGCTCAGGCTTAGATTTCGAACATTAAGTCAAAAAACCTTGGGAGGAAGAAAAGGATCTAATTTATCCTGGAAAAAGATACTTTTGGCTGGTCTAATTAATCTTACTAATCTTTTCCATAAGCGAAATTTATCTACTCTAATTCTGATTGAATCCATAACTTCTCCAGACATCCATGGACGAGATTTAGGTTTAATTACCACTGATCTAACAGGAACGCAACTATCGAAAACTGAATTAATAAATCCATTGAAAAGCTGGATTCGACTAGTAGAGGAATCAAGAGAAAAAATTTTATCCCAAGGAATAGAGCTACAAACTACTGCTAAATGAGAATCATCTATATTAGAAAAATCCCTAAAACTAAACCTTTTAGTAGAGAATACTAATAGGTCATGATGAGATCCTAAACCGAGAGATAATTGATTGAAAAAATAAATAGAGTTATCGGTGAACGATAAAACATGGTCAATAAGAGAAGAAGCGATACCGTTAGTGGTTGGGCAAAAATAAGTTGGCTCCCCAGTATTATGTACTGATACATTGAGACTGTGCAAAATGTTCAAATACATTCGAGAGAAAATACTATCCTCTAGTAAATCAAAATTTAAGTCACCTGAGATTAATATTTCATACGTTTATTAACAAAAATGTAAACAAATACGAATTCTAGATCGGAAACCAACATTCGAGAAATAGAAGGAGGCATATTTACAGGTTTATATGTAAGGTGTTTACCTATAAACATACACAGCCCACTTTCCTAACTAGATTAAATCCCTTAATGTCCAGAGCTGAGTCTGAGACATTGGAGGACAAAAAAGTTTCGGAAAAGTAAAAAATGTCAACTGGTGAACCACAGAAAAAGTGACGTATTTTGTCAATATTGGGTAACAAACTTTGCATATTCAAGCTACCTACATTAGGAGATTGAGACCTACCGGCCAACATAGAACGCAACACGACACGGGGAATCGACATGTTTAATAACATGGCGTGAAACAAAACTGACAATACTTACAATTTATAATGTATAGTTTTGATTTCGGGCCAAAAACCTTAAATGAAATAAGTAATAGTGAAAAAAAGGAAGCAATCCAATTTACGTTTAAATGGTTCTCCAAACATCCAAATCAAAAGTTTTTTTTTTTGTAAAAATATATAAAAAATCGGGAAAAGAAAAATAATACGTGACACAGTCGACGAAGGCTACTATTACATGGGTCTTATTGTGCGAAATATTCAAACATGGCTGATTCCCAAATCAGACTCGCAGCTCTTTTGCGGTTCGCTTATTTACGTCCTACTTTACGCCTTAATAGCCAAATCGAGGACGTACGGCTATAGGTCCGATGACTCTGCATCCAACCTATAGTACTGACATGGAAGATGCGTAGGCCCATTAGTTCTGCACTCCAACAGGGGATTGTTAAACAAAACCACTTAAACAACTGAACTGGTTTCAAAACATATAACTATAAGAAAATATATGTCTTAACTATTGGGCGTCAAACTGTCATTACAAAAAGCAGATATGCCCACGCTAGGACATTATTTCAGTTATCCTAAAGACTCTGCACGTTCGTATTCGGATTAGTAAGAGTTAAGTTAAACTTCACTTTAACCGATTTGTCGCTTGCCACTGGTGGGGACTGTGCCACTAATCTTGTCAACGCAATTTATCACACTTTACTAATTCACGGTTTACTTCTAGACTAACCACTTGGCACTAGGCTATGACAATATTCTTTACTTAAACACTTTAAAACAGTACTGGTTAAGATGTGGGTGTATAAACCCCCTTTAGGGTGCGGAAATTTCGAGATGTTTCCATGGGTCACTGTAATAGTATTCCCAACTGGTTTTACTGTATTCTCCTATGTTGATTGGCTCGTTACATAGTTTTGTTTCTTTCCTCATCTGATTATTCCTTCTCAAGCTGACATCGATTGTTATTCTTGATGCGTTGAAGAGATCAGATAACATATACTACTACATACATCGCCTACTATATCCACCCGACTATTGACTGCTATGATGTTGACTGCGTTGAAATAGACACATTCGCCACAGTAGTATAATATGGGTGTTGCTGGTTGTAGCTTAATGGTTAAAATAATTTCTCATCACGCCGCGGTCTCGATTCTCGCCGTGAAAAAATGCAATTGTGCCTACAAACATTCGTTGGGATGACCACCTACAATGTTGGTTCGTAAGGTCTCAGTTGAAATGCGGTAAGGGCCGTTTACGGTTTGTTGGTTTCCAAATTTATTATGTTCTACTATAACTGAGGGTAAGGTAAATGATGTCATGAAACTTGATTGTATTTTCATGAAGTGAACTTCTGGAAATAACTGGCTGAAATAATGTCCTAACAAGGGCATATGTACTTTAAGTGATGGGGTTTGTTGCTCAAATTTTCACTAATTATTATTAAAGTCGTATACTGAATTTGTTCAAAGACTATAGTTCTTCGGGTCAGACATACATTTTAGCAAAGAAACGCACAAAAAACTTTCAGTCGAAAAGTTCAGACTAAATTAACTGATTTGTTAAATCTCCAATTGCTCACTATTTCTTTATGATCATCTGAAACACAGATAAGACAAAAGAAACCGGAACACCAATACATGTCTAGTATTTGGTGTATAGAGGTTTTGGTAAATAGCCTGTATAGTAATTATAAGATGAATTTCTGAATATTTTACAGTCATTTGGAGCAGTCTGATTCCGCTTGTTGAAAAATGAATAACTATCTTGGGATATTTTTTCTGTCATTTAGACTCGATTAGCCTACATTTTCAGACATACCCTCTTATTCTCGAAATATATTCGTTCTTTTAATAAAGTCCAAGATGTCTGGTATACTTAAGATCACCAGTTGATCATCAAATAGGAATTATGACACAAAGCAGAGCAGTTGTTAGATATCGCCTTAGCTAAACAAAACGGTTAATGGTCGAGAGTTTAAACATGCTTCGATTTGGGTTGTCAATGTTGTTGCTTCCTCAAACGTTTAGGTTGTTTCCTCTATTACCTTTCTCAAGTTTGTCTTCACAGACTTTACGCCTGCCTCCCATAAACCACCAATATGTGGTGCAGCAGGAGGTATAAAGTGCCAAGTTGTTTCATCCTGCTGCAACAAACCTGCTAGTTCTAGTTCTAGATTTCCTATATTTCCTCTACGTTGTTTTAATAAGCGTTCAGCACCAGCAAAAATTAGTTGCGTTTTCTGAATATATATCTGTGCCGACCATCTTCGTGCTGTAAATCTCCGATATGCTGCAATAAATGCTTTAGTTGTTAATCCACTTACTTTTCCTACATGTATGGCTTTTGTAGCCATACATTCAAATACCGCAATGTAACCTTTGTATTTGGTCTGACCTCTTCCTATTTTGTTTTTTAGTTGAATTAGTCCGGCATAATTAATTCCCACTTTGCTGAATGGCCGCTAAGGAGTCACTTTACAAGTGGGTAGGTCACCCATTTATTGGTTTAGGATTGTAACACATTTCTGTATAATGTGTCATGTTAAATTTTTCCCATTAACTATCCAAAACTTATTGCGTAGATTTGCCAATGTTAAGGTCTCTCATGCATGAAGTGTTGTTCTCTCATGCATATCTTGAGCTATCCACTTCCTTAGTTTGCTTTCCTTTGGTAGGATTATTGGCACGATGAATGGGTTCAATGCCGATAGCTTGGATTTCGTATCCAACGTTTTCTTTTTTATTAATGCTTGAAGTTCTTTACGGAGATATCTATGTTGTTCAATTCCAACTATCCGAATTTCACCAAGATTTAGCTCTGGGACTGTAATTTCTTTTAATTTTGGTCGTTGTTTCTAACGTGATAGTCTATATGAATCTTTGACAATACACGAGAATACACTCTAGTTGGTACATGCGGCCACATGCTATTTTGTCAATTAATTCATGGAGAGCTGCTATCGTTATTGGTGATAGCCAAACAACAGGAATCAATCGTTTTGATGAATCAGTAAGTGTTTGGTTGATTTTTTAACTTTTAGCCTAGTGATGTCAAATTCAAAAGTGTCTGCATCAGAATTATGAAGGATCCCCAATGTTATTATGATGTCGTTGACTTTTAATTTGATGATTCCCTTTACTCGTAGATGCTCTGGAACATTAGTTAAAATCTTTACTGAATTCGACAACCATTTGCGTAGTCGAAATCCGCCTTGATCTAGACTTGATATCAGTTCTTGGATGGTTATGACTTCTTTAATACTGTCACTTCCAGTTAACAGATTATCTAAGTAAAAGTTTCTTTCCATGACCCTTGCTGCTATTGCCTAGTTATTCTTTTCATCCATTGCCAACTGCATCAATGTTCTAACCGCGAGAAATGATGCTGCTGTTGTTCCGTATGTGTCCGTTTTTAATCTGTATTCGTCTATTGGTTATGAAGGATTCTTTCGCCACAATATTCTTTGTAAGTTTTGGTGACTAGGATGCATCGATATTTGCCTGAACGTCTTTTTTCGTTTCCTGTTAATACGAACTTGTTCGTTCACCACCTCATGATAATATCAGTTAGATCACCCTGAACGTTAGATCCGTTCATCATTATCTCATTCAAGGATATTCTGATAGCGTTTTGCTGGATGCATCAAATACTACCCTTAGTGTTATAATACTTTTCGTTGATCTATAACACTTTTAATTTACTAGCTGCATATGACCTTGTTGTTTATAACTTTGCATTAAGTCGTGATATAGTTTGGTGAGTGGTTAACTTTCATAAATCTTCTCTCGATCAGTAAATGTGCTACAGCTTTCTTCTTATATTCTTCTAGCACTGATGGTTCTGATTTCAAAGGTAAATGTACCATATATTTCCCATCTGGTAGCCGATCTGTTGCTTTTATGAATTGCTTTTCTGCATCTGCCTCTTGTTCAGTGTGAGCTCTTTCTTCTTGTATGGCATCATTATGAATAAATTTAATTGTTGTCCGATTGTCATTGTCACCCGATTGGTGGCCATTGGCAACTGTTTTATTTTGTTTGCTGTAACTTGATGTTCCGGTCCGCTTTTGGTAATCCACAGCGAATGTCGAAATTTGAATTCTTGGTAGAATGTCTGTGATTTGATTGTTAGTTTTTTATATTTTTCACATTCTTCCATCTTGGTTGTTATTTGCACAATGGCAGTTTGATACTGCGTATCAATTTTTTCAAAGTGTTTCCGCTACTGATATTTCATTGCCGTTCTTGTTCCGATTTCCACAAGGTTCCCGGTTTCGTTAAGTTTTCTGTAAAGGGTTCTCATCCTGATGGTTTGTCGCCTTATTAGTTGTTATAGTTCAGGATTTGTAAGATTTGGATCCAACGCAATGTTTATGTTATTGATAGAACGGGTGTCGGCTATCTTTTGATGGCTTTCAGTTTCCATTTTGATTGGTTTTTATTATTTTTGTTGGTTTTCGTCAACTGCTGTTGTTTTGACTTAGTTTCAATACACTTTCACTTTATGTAGGCCTAGACTACGTCGTCTCGCCAGTTTTTCGTTGACTCAAACGATCATTGATAGTCAGTTATTGTTATTATGACTTATTATCCGACTCGAAGGACCACTGGTAGATATCGCGTCAGCTGATATCTATTTTTATTTCGATTATTCTGAGCTTACCACGGGTGGGGCTAATACCAGAATGAAATAAATTCGAGCACGGTTTAAACGATACTGATTTTTAATGTTAATCAAACAATGATTAACATGTGTTTTATATATATATATATATATATATATATATATATATATATATATATATATATATATATATATATATATATATATATATATATATATATATATATATATATATATATATATTCAATGAAATAGTATTAGAGATAATTGCCTTTAGACACCCTGGCTGTCAGAAAGGATGCAGAATTAAATATTGCGATTTTTATCTAACATCGTCATATTGTGACCATATTCCACAAACATGGACAACAAAAGACACATAATTCACCTAGATTATCGAAGAAATATCCTTATAACTATTCATAATAAATTGGATTTATTATTAATACATAAGCTAAACACGACATACAGATACATGTAATTGTTCTTAGACATTAACCCATCATCCATTAATTACATCACAAGAATCTTTCTATCGGACCATGGCGATACTATTTTTCTATTTGATTTTCCAACACTTTCAAGAAAAGATACGTGCTTACAATCAATGTTGATAAAACATTTATCGTATTTATAGTCGAAGATGGTTTTGATTTGATTATTTATCTGTTTATTTATTTAAGCTGTTCGTTTATACGAGTACAACGTGATTTTCAGTTTTCTTTCGTTACATTTATAGAAAATTTTCTCAATTAATTTTATTTTATTTTAAAGATTTATATATTATTTATTTATAAATACATAGTTCGAATCAGACACATTCTCTATTCAATTATAACTTAAAACGTCAATGATACAAAAAATGACCATTACAACGAATTAATTTTCAACGAAAAATTAATTTATCACTTAGTGCCTCAAACAAGTAATTGAAGGTACATGGATGGGATTTAATCCAAAATTAACTTCAATCACTGGCGTTTTAAAAATATAACACGAATTTTATTTTCATAAGTATACCCTACGCCCTTGCGTAGACCAATGACCATTCACTTGCACTATTCACCAAGAGATGTCACCCGTGTCTGTAACACTACTCGTCGTAAAGTGTTAATATGTTGAAATTTACTCCCTTTTGAACTGTAAATTATACTCGTTCGAGACGATGCCTTTTTGTACTTTTAGTCCTAGCATTGGATTAATTTAATATTTTCACAATGACCTTCTATCGAGTTGTTCAGTTAGTGTCAAGCCGTTACATCTTATCAATCAAGAAGCAAGAATAAAGATCATACCATGAATGTGTGGTAGGTTGCAAAATTTTCATTACTCGGAAATGTAAACGTTTCTTCCAGAAAAAATCATCGCTTACTGTTTGTCCATCGTTGAAATATTCTGCCCAGTTTTAGCGCTTTTTCGGTAATCGAATCTTGCTAAAAATTTAGCAGAGTACTGGACCATCATATAAATGATTGTAATAGTTTTTTTTTTTTTTTTTTTTTTTTTAATTCTATGCTATCTTTTTTGGGGCTCAAGGCTCTCCCAGCTCTTTCGCGGTTCGCTTAATTACTTCCGACTTTACGCCTTACCGGCCAAATCGAGGACGTACGGCTATAGGTCCGATTTTCGGTAGAACCATCTGCGCATTGCATAGCTCCATGCCAGCCTATAGTACTGACATGGAAGATGGTCCGCAATAGAAAATGTATAAGGAAACCGTGTTGGTTTTTTCTTTACCAGTTACTCAAACTCGAATGGCTCGGTACATCCCTACACCTAACCGTGAGTCTTACTAACTATAAAACTGCTTTCAAGGTATCCAATATTCATCACCAGTAAAAAATGTTACCAGTAAAAAATGTTAAATACAAAGGAAATTATTCTTTTAGATCACCACAACTAAGAGTCTTGCTTTGCAGTAGGTTTAAGAAATGTTAATTTTTAGTTTTAAGATGTGGAAGGCCAAGTCCTTACTAACATTGTTAGTCTGGTAACATCTAAGAGGAATCATTAGTTCACAGCAGAAGTAGTTTAACTGTGAATATTGCAATGAGCCGGTACTCTAATAATCGTGTTAATATTGCTAGGACAAAGAAGCTCAATTAAGTATAAACATTCTTTACGCAATGATATCATGGTAACCTTGATCATATAATTTCCAAGTAAAGATGATGAGTATTCAGATAAGGATACGAAGTAGCACAATTTATTTAATGGAAGCAGAAGCAAAGATTTAACAGCAGACAGCTAAACCAGTCAATCCTTTGTACACTAGTGTCGTATAAATGAAGAAAATAATTTTGGAGACTATCACCAATATTTTCCAAATGACATTCAACAAGGCCGCAAAGTATCGTTTTACATTCAAAATGCTTCTTCCAGGATAGTTCACTGTCTTAAACTACTCGAAGATACATGACGTGGTTAGACCTGAGAAATTTCATTAGAATGAAACCATTTTGATCAGATTTGGATAACTATTCAAATGTTTTAAAAAAAACTGTGATAAGAAGAAACCAAGAATTTGGTTGAGCGGGCAAATAGACGAGACAACGCAAGAAGCTGCTGAGAGTATTAAAATTGTTTCTCATCTTAAGAAACCATAAGAAAAAAATTCAACCTTGTTTCCAATCTTAGCTGATGTTACTACAGTTTACGATGATCCATTCGGAACATGTGATTATTCAAGAAGGATCTTTGCTGATTTATTGATCCAAAGAAGGTTTTGTCCATTCGATTAGAGATGCGGTTGTCCTATTTTATCTGGCGCAGATCACCGAAGTGGTAGTCGAAATCTCTTTAAAGAGATATTGACATCTTTCTTAGAGCGGAACTCATGTCCCACAAAAGTAGAAATCGCTCCTTAAAAGGGCAGTTTATTGTCAGCCAATATATTTCCTTTGATAGCCATATGACTGAGTATCCAGTGAAAACTAACTTTATTCAGACTGCCAAGTCGATTCAAGGCAATTATCTTCTCCAAAACAAGTTTCGATGAAACATTATTGGAGACAATCGATTTTAGTACAGCTTTACTGTCAGAAAGATAATAGAGAGATTAATCTCTGCGATTTATCTCTATTTTTATCTAATTATCTGAAAGACAGAAGCGATCCTACCAAGGGGGATAGATAATTTGACCTCACAATTTTGTATGAATAACCAGCCAAATTGGTCAGTAAATATCATCATATTGTCAGTAGAGAAGAAGGATGAGCTTCTGTACTCCCATATTTGCTTTTCGGTAATATTACACAAAATTATTTCCCGAAGACCTGCGTCGTCAGTAGCGTCATAGTGTCGAGGGTATGTGGGCATTTTTGTGCCAGCCCACCACTCACCATATTTGACTGTACCGAGTAGAGCTAAATACGTTGGCTCTGGATTCTAGACGAGAGACTCTGCGATGTACACTTTCTGCGACATCAGATCCCCGGCCTTGCATGAAATCACTTCTATAGATAGATACTTGACTTGCGAAGAGAGCGAGATCGTATGAGCCCCACATTTTAGAAGAATAAAATTTCCCAAAGTCCGAAAAGAACCGTTAAGGGAAAAGAACCATCTCAATTTTCCTAGGGTTAACTTATAGACGATGATCACAACACCAGGCTACACCATGTTAACCGCTTTTTGCATGAGATCATATCGTATATTTTTATATATTTACCTACCAGTATTATCGCAATATCATCGACATAACCCTGGCAGTTAAATGCTTTCTCGTTTAGTTGGACTTTAGGAGTGTGTTGACCAGAGGAAATCATACTTGGTAGTTCTCCTTGGCCTAAGTATGGCAAGAAACCACCGAAAAAGTACTGTCTCCATGCCATGCCTTCCAGCTATGCCGGGGTCATCACACTGAAAACGTACTTTCGATGTCCAGAAACACTTCCTAGTCAGAAAGCCCAGCGATTTTTCAAACCGTCCAACGACTTCAGGAAGTGCGGTTAGGAATGTATGGGATATTCTAATGATGAATTATCCTTAAAGTATCTATCAACTAATCGCTCTAAACTAGTGCTTTTCTTTCTTCGGTACTTTTCTCCATGATCTTGGATTGTCTCTCAGAGCCAAACTAATTCTGAAAATATATGCAAGGTCGTTTCAGGATAATTTCCAGTCCAGCCTGTAAGAAGACTCGAAAATACCTTGCTCCAACCTGTTGTATTAAACTTTGAGAAAGAAGAATTGATCCGTTGGATTTCAACGTTTATCACCACCTTTGCCATCAGGTCCAATCTCTGAAACTTGGTAGTTGGTGTGGGAGTTGATAACCATCTACTATATAGTAGAATTCTCACTTTCAGGAAAATGAGGTTCCATTAGAACCTCTAATGCTTCTTGATTTTCACTCGTGTGAGTTCCAACTGCTTTCCCTACAGTTTCGATAGCGACATCTATGTTATCTCACAAGATTTTGCTGAATTTTGCGGTCACCGTCAGGCTATCCATTTCCTTATATAAAGATCTCAATTTCGATGTTTTTTCACTTCGAGTACATTGTTTGTGCTCTCTTTGTGAAGATTTGTACAAGTCTCATTTTTTAGTTGTATCGGTTTTCATGGCGTTGTTTAGACGTTTTCTTATCTACTTCATCAGTCAGCCCAATTCTCTTGTCCACCATGGTGTCTCAGTTCCGTAAGGCTTACTTAGAGGACAGCAGTTCTCATGGGCGCTGCGAAGTGCTTTTTGAGCTGTCTTTCCAATTCTTCCGCACTTTCTGATTTTAATTACTGTAGCTAGAAATGACTGGGTGAGATAGAGTCTATAAAGTTGCCAATCAGTGTTTCTCGGATTTGTAAATTCTCTAGTTTCAGACTTATCGCTAGTTAGAGAAAAGAAGAAGAAGCGCTGGTCAGAGAGAGTAACGTCATCTTAAAACATCTAGAAGATACTTTTTAAGCAAGCCACGAGAGAAATGCCAATAGGATTAATATTTGAGCTGCTCCAGCAAACGTGTTTTTGTATTCTATAGCTGTGATAAAATCTTGTTTGGGAGAATGAAGCTCCGAATCAAATAGGAAATAGGCATAGATCATAAGGAGACGGTGAGGTTGCAGGATTGACTCCTTTGATTTTGCTCTCGTGAATCCACTAGTTTTGCAACAAAAACACATATTTAGATATTAATGGATTCCAGTTTTTTATGCGTCGTTCTTTGAGAGGGGACTGTATCACAAACATTATAATCAAATTGTTTAGTTTTCCTCCTGTGATGGCTTTTATAATAGTTAAGGTGACAATATATTCGGAAACGTACTTTGAGGAGAATCGTGTGGGGCAGAAGACCACCAGATTTTTTAGATGTTTTGATCCATACAAAAAATTAAGTTTTTTCACAATGAGCTATGGCGATGAACCACGAAAAGTTCAATTTCTAATATCGCTGTTCGTTAATTCGTTTTGCCTTATCTCGCCTTAAGTGATTTTACTTAGATATTTTTCAAGCTTTTAAGTAAAAATCAATAACTTAATTTAAACTTTTTGGTTTCAATTAATTGCCATTGAAATTGTTTTCGAAAGTTTGGAGACTAAAGTGAATATTTTGTTCCTGGACCCAATAAAATTTTAGTGACCTTTCCTCACTCTTTCGCGAATTATTCTTTTAAACTTTGTTTCTTTTATGGGTAGTGGGTACCCCAAATTATAACAAAATAATAGAAACCAAATTTATTTTACAGTAGAGCTGTGAGAGCAATTTGCATCTGTTCTTCCAAATAAGACTAAAATCTTTTAAATTATCTTTTCATGTATTTTGTGGAAAGAAAACTTTTCTTTTAAATAAAAGTGATGTTACTCTTAAATTCAATCCAGTGTTCGTATATATCAATTACAATTTAAACACATTGAATACATAGTCTATGCAATAACATAAACTTAATACGATTTTTGGTTCAAGAAATCGAAATTCATTTAGTAAATATTTGAGTATTAAGTAATGTACGAGCATAATCTATGCCGAAAGATAAATTGAATCCCAATTTCTTGATAAAAATTATAAATACTAATTGAAACTGAACGTATCTTAAAGAAAATGGTATTTACTTAAACCCTATACCAATATTTGAAATTTGTGTGAACTCATCAATGATAATCGATCAATGTTGAGTGGAAAACTGTTATGATGTTTATTGGTGGCTGTTTGTCACGGTTTGATTTGTTTTCGGAACAGTTGAGATAATCTTATAAGTTGATAAAAGGTTATGAACGATTAAAGTATTTAGTAATTTTAGTTAAGCTCAATAGATTGAAATAAAATCAATAGATTGTGCCATTTGCGATTTTCGGGCGTTTCACGATACGAAATTGCAGTATTCGCTATTTACAAACTTTCGACTCGAACATTTAATGAACACAGTTATGCTATAAGACATTAACATCTTCCTTATTAAAAAATGTTAAGTGAGGGCTTAATTTTATGTAATTTACAATTACAAAGTCCAAATGTTACTGCAGTTTGACTTCGATATCCTTGTTCGGTGGCTTATCTATCTAGAGAACAATAGATGTGCTTTAATATCGGGTATCAGAGTTCCTAGTTCGTTTCAGTTACGATTCCGGATGCAGTTCGGAGTTTCAAACCTAATGGCCTAGGTACAAACATTTAATTTGTCTTTTCTGTCCCAACTGTAGTGTAACGGACATGTGGGTATGGGTACCAAAGCAGTTACACACAACGAACTCACCAGCTCCCTTGACATTGAGTAGTGACGGGATTTATTTAGTTGTGTTGGGGAAAACTGCACATAGAAAGCAACAGGTCTGTTTTTCGTTAAATGCAATGTTTTCAATGCAAGTCGATAGCATTTTTTGGGATCATGGTTGAACCATGGATTTTTATACTTGACTGGGTTTATCCTTCAATTACTTCGCTTCATGTTATCGCGGTAGAGAAGATGTTTACTCGTCAAAAATAATTGTTCGATACTTCTTGGCTTATCTTCATTGCTCCCTAATGCTCAACGTAGCATTGATCATTTTAGTACCAGCATCACTCATTACTTCTTAGAGATGAACTGTTCTGTAACACGATACATTTTTCTCCCTAGTCACTCAGGTTCGACTGACCCATTGTGACATCCCTTCCCAGACCTAACACTCAGTTCCGAAATCAGTTTGTTCTTTTAATGAAGTCCAAAATATCGAGTATCTTCAAGGTCGTCATTTGATCCTCAACTAGGAATTGTAATCCAAAGCAATGCAGTCTATGGGAAAAGTATGTAAGAACAGGACAAACAGTGTTCAAAAGTTTCCTCTTCTCCTCCCTCACACTGTTCGCAGTTTGCGATGTTCCGAATTTTCATTCCAAACATATGATTATTCAGGGAACAATGCCCTGTGAGAATGCCCAACAAGATTCTTAAAGTGCGTCTTTTATAGTTTAAGAAGGGTTTTTTACTGATTTATTGATCCAAAGAAGATCTCTCGTTTCGAAACGGCCAATTTATTTCTTTTGATACCCGTGTGACTGATTATCCAGTGAAGTCTAGCTTTATTTAGACTGCCTAGTCAATTCAAGGCAACTATCGTCTCCAAAACAAGTTTCGATGGATCAGTGTTTTAACCAATCACCTTTAGAGCATCCTGGCAGAAAAGTTGCAGATATGACGATCGCTACAGTTCATCTCCTTTGCAAAGAGTGCTGCTCCCAAAATTGTAGCAATTGTCCGCCCGAAAGACAGAAGCATTACAAGCAGACACAAGGAGGATAGATAATTCGACCTCAGGACTCGTGTTGGATGGGCTATTATAGTTCTATGTGTGATTTTCGGTATACCCAAAATAATTTCCCTAAGATTAACTTCGTCACCATAGTATGCCGAAGGCATGTGGGCAGTTGTGTGCCGGCTCACCTTCCTTTATATTTAACATAATTTATAATAGTTATTAGGTTATTAACGGTTATTGCCTTGTAGGCGAGCAGTTGTTTGCGTTCCACTCCTTCTGATCCAAAAACGAAGCGGTTGCAAATCAAACCCATAGAAGTGGTGAGTAGGAGGAACACTGATCTCTGGTTTGAACTTTGGAAATTGGTTTGAGATCAAGATGACTGATATGTCTAATTGAGACCAAACCTTCAATCGAATAGTTTCAATTGTGCCAATTGACGCAGTGTCGCAATCATTTTCATGAACTTTGGGTATATAATCATATCCATGCCAGCCAGATTATAGATGTACGATATTAGTTGCACGATCTGTTCGCCAGTCGACATTTGTTGCTGTTACCATAGTATCAATAATTAGCAGTGCTGCGCTCTCCCAGGTCAACAATAATTTGAAAGAAATTTTCATCAAACGTATATTGGAAGGACTCTCACGGTTCGTATCCGAATTATTGACGATTCAGACGTGGATCAAAATTAAACACGTCCAGAGTTCAGCTACTTGCTTTAAAATAAGCCACTTGCCATTGATGACGGCTATGACACAAGTCTTCACTTTTAAACACTTTATCAGTGAGATTCTCGATCATTCCATTCTATTTGATCTTTCCATTTAACAGTCAATTAGTGGTGCATAAATATCGGTGTATTCGAGTTATTTTAATGCGCGACTGTATAGTTAAAAAAAAATTAAAGAAAGTGAATATTATTCCAGAACACAAAGCCACTATTTCCCACGCCACGGTTCAATCCACATACACGTACAGATTAAAAACATCCAATCGTGATTGATTATGTTTGATCAACACCCTGAGAATCGAACACGAGACAGAGCATGCACAATACCTTCCCTTTCATGAGAGCGTCAAATTATAAATCACTGTAGTACCTAGTGCCTGCAACTGTTTTCTTTCTTACTGTATTCTCATCTGATAACTTCTCGAAAGATCTCTTCGCTTCACTTCCTGCACTAGTTTACTTTCTTACGACCAATACATTCCAATGAACTGTTTCAAGCGGTCTGAACGAGCGTTGGCCAGAACTAAACAGTGTTGGACGTTGGCCGCACCGACATTCTAGCGTCAGTGGTATCACTTTGAGTCTCATTTTGAAATAGGATTTGCATTTGTTTCCGTATAAAAACATAACACAAAGAATATTGCCGACAGTACGACCAGATCACTTGAAATACGATCAAACAGTCGCTCGAATGGTTGACACTGAACCTGATTTTTTGAAGCAAATTTTGATTACTCACGAGACCCATTTCACACTTTCGGGCGGAGTTAATATGCAAAGTTGCCACATGTGAAGAACGAAAAATTCTTGAAATTGAGTTTAGATTATTAAGGGCCAGCAGAACGTGAAGGGGAAGAATTGTCTCGTACATATGACATGAGATCAGTTTTTTAGATAAGTTTTTTACCTACATTTTGACGGTTTTTAACTTGTGAAGCCACGAAGGTCCATTTTTTTGATTTCGGAACATTTTCATGACTAGATTTTAAGCAATGTCGGACTAAAATTTTGAGACTGGTGCACGACTTTGTCTGTGTTTCTTGTTTGAATGGTAATTTGGTGTGTGGGAAGTGGTTGTTGTAGGATGGTTCCGAGGGTGAATTTGTAGACGAAAGGAAAATTTTTTGTTTTTGAATTTCAATGTTTGTCTATATGTATGGCTTGTGGTTTGGAACGATATTGCGAAAAGTCGGCGATTTAGAACTGAACAGGTCTTTGAATTGGTAAACAATGAATGATTACATTGTTTTATTAGCAGCGTGTACTTAAGCCACTACATGGGTCAAGTTTTGGTTTTCTTGGTTGATTATAATTCAGAAAATAGTTATTTTCGTGTCTTTTGTGTGAGAGGGATTTTAAGGCCCTCAGATAAACATTTGATAGTTGTAGTTAAACGACTGTTATACATACAGAGGCTTAATTATTCTAGAATCGAATCCCAACTACCTTATACTAATAAAACTAACAAATTCAAACATATTTAAAGCGAATATATTGGTTTGATTACGTAAATAAAATTTATAGGTAAGTATTTAGATAATCACTGTGGCTAGTGGATTCGGTTATTAACATCCTAAATTCATATAATTATGTTTGTTAAGGGATTGGGCATGGTCTGAGTCTGAATCTTTCTGAAATACGAAACGCTCTCTGGTAAGCTTTTCATACTCTGATGGGAATACTCCAGCATAAATTTAAACTAGTTAGTTTACCCGAGATACACATATACAATTTAAAAAATCACTGAAGTGTAATTAAATTATAGAAATAATTCAATAAAAGTCAATCATTTTTCAATATACATAATTACTAATTGATATAGCTATGTGGTGTAGGTTGAAATTGTGTACTGTAATAAATAAACTAAATATTTTCTGCCTTCCAAAAATTAATTAATAATTAATATAAATGTGGTTGGGGGCATTCGTGTTTCGTAAATATTACGAACGAAACATGAGACCCATAGAATACCACCACAGTATCCAGAGCTTGTCGTAGGAGGCGGCTAAATCTGGTTGGATCGCTGGGCTGACGACCCGCATTCGTAAAAAAGTGAAAATATTAAAAATGTCAACAAAAACCAAAAAATCGGATACCGCCAAAACAACAAAAAAAACGAACCCCCGCTTAAGTACCCGGACACGAGATTGAGGATCGGCACGTAGAACGTGCAGTCATTAAGAAAACCTGGCACGTTGGACGGCCTTATCACATGCATGAAAGAGTATCGTCTGGAACTCGTAGCGCTCCAAGAAACTCCATGGCCTAAAAGTGGAGACCATGTGTCCCAAGGCTATACGTTGCTACACAGTGGAGATGACCTCGGAAATCTTGGGGTTGGATTTCTCATTGGGCCACAGGTAAAAAAGGCTGTCTTGGACTTCCAGGCAGTCGATAATCGAATGTGTAAGCTTCGCTTGCACATGAGATAAGCCAATTTGTCAATTGTCTGTGTACATGCGCCAACTGATGTAAGCCAATCCCAGGATAAAGACTCATTTTACAATTATTTGGATAATCTGATGGGCTCTATACCGGAGCACGATGTCAAATTGGTGATTGGTGACTTATGTAATAACATAGGTCCGTACTCCCGACACGAAACTGCGACCGAAAGTGGGGAAAGAATGATGTACTTTGCGATCGCTCATGATCTCAAAATAGCAAGTGCATTCTTTCCTCATAAAAACATCCACTTAGAAACATGGACACATCCACGTAAAACATCCCGAAGCCAAATTGACCATGTGTTGATTTCAAAAGGGCGGGCTCGGGTTGTCCAAGACGTGAGATCGTATCGGTCATCAACCAAATCCGTAGGCAGTCACCATTTCATGGTTGCTGCAAAGCTACGATGGAAATTTTCGTACAAGTCAGGGAGGACAGGAGAATATACAACGCGATTCTCCTGTGAAGATCTGATAAATAAAGAAACGCAACGAAAATATCAAGATCTTGTCAGCAATAGCATTATGCAATCCAATTATCAATCTGATGATGTGAACAGTGTCTGGGAAGTATTGAAAACCTCGGTTGCCGATGCTGCCCAACACACTCTCGGTATGGGAAAAACTACGCCCAAAAATGATTGGTTTGATGAGGAGTGTCGTCTTGCTGTTGAGCAACGCAATATAGCCCACAATGAAGTGCAGACTCGGTTTACAATTGCAAGGAAAAACAGGGCAGTTCTTACTAGGAGGACAGCTAAACGCTTTTGTAGACAGAAGAAGCGCGAATGGTGGAAGGCCAAGGTCTTAAGAGTACAACAACTCAGCAATGAGCACAATTCGCGTTGTTTCTTTAAAGGAATCACCGAATTGCACCATACCTTAAGATCTCGGTCAACTGCCATTCGGGACCAGGATGGAAACCTCTGTGTTAACGTCGTGTTTGAATACTCTCAAATACAGACCGCAGAGATGTTCATTGAGGATCCATCCTATGAGGAATTCACAATGGCCATGCGGAAATCAAAGAAAAATCGTTCACCAGGGGTTGATTGCATTAATTCAGAGCTCTTGCTATTCGAAGGGCTAACTTTGTGGAACTGTCTTTTCTTATTCGATTGGTATGGCGAAATGAAGTTATGCCCGAAGAATGGAAAGTGGCCGCTTTATGCCCAATTTTCAAAAAGGGTGATCGCATGAAATGCGAGAATTATCGCGGTATAGCTCTCCTTTGCACAGCATATAAGTTACTGTCATACATTATATTGGGAAGAATTACTCCTCTAGCGGATGAAATTGTCGGTGACTACCAAGGAGGATTCCGTCCAAATCGGTCAGTCACTGATCAAGTTTTTTCGCTGCGGATGATTCTTTCCAAGTACTACGAAACATCTCGGGATGTACACCAGGTATTCCTAGATTGCAAGCAAGCCTATGACTCGATCAATCGAGAGAGGCTATGGTATGCGCTTGAATATTTAGGAATACCACAAAAATATGTACATCTATGTAAAATGACAGTAACGCAGTCACAATGCTGTGTAAAAGTTGAGAACAGGCTATCGAGAATTTTTGCAATCACTTCTGGTGTTCGACAAGGAGATGCGCTGTCCCCGATACATTTTAATCTCATGTTGGAAAAAGTGAAACACCTCAGGACAATATCTTATTCCGACAATCCAATCAACTTCTTGCTTATGAAGATGATATCTGTGTGATTGGACTAAATGGCAATGAAGAGAAAGAGATACTTGATCCACTGGAACAGTGTTCAGCTTCCGTTGGTCTCAAAATCAACGAGTCAAAAACCAAATATCTAATCGCGGGTTTAAGAGACCAAGACACATTTGATTTCAGTAGTGGTAGCCACACGTTTGAAGGAGTGGTGAGATTCAAGTATCTTGGATCTCTCATCACTCACGATAACAGTGAATGATACAGCGAACCTTTAAGGGAGAACCGCCTTTCGGTAGGCGAAGAGGTCGCTGTCGGCGACGATGGCTCCACGGCGTAGAGAGCGATCTGGCGTCTTCAAACTGCCTACAACGGTTTGAAGAGCTGGTTCGTGATCGAAACCTGTAAAAACCGATTTAAAAAAAAAAAATATATGTAAATAATTATTTGAAGTGTTTTGTTTCATTATAGAAAAAAAATTATAGAACATCCGACCATAAGGTTAACAGGTTTTATTTACACAGTTGTTATACATCTTTTTGACCAGTATACACTCAATTGCATAATACAGAAGGGTTTTCACTTTTACCACTATACACCTATTTATACGATGCTTTCTTGTTTCTTGGACCAGGATTTATTTACAGACACTTGCAAAGGAACGATTTTACAATAATTTAGCCCTATCTAAAAACCATATAACCCTTTATCGAATCAATATTTGGGGGAAATATGTAAATGGTTTTTTATGTTAATGGAAATTCTTTGTTTATCCTATTCATATACGGATATTATATCGAATTTTCCGATAAGTTAAAAAAACACACACTGTTAAGGAAATTGAATTGTTTCTTATTTAATGTGAAGTACAATCGGTATACAATTAAGTTCTGAATAAAAAGTCATTCAAATGACCTCCACGACAACGACTTCTTCTGCAGGAACGAATTCGATGAACCTAATGTTCGAGCTCTTTTTTCACTAAATCAAGTCGTATGTCATGAATACACGTTCAATATTGACTTGTATAGCGTGAAGAGAGTTTGGCTTATTGCTTAAGACCAATGACTTCAAATAACCCCACAAGAAATAGTCTATGGTGTTAAATCACAACTTCTTGAAGGCCATTCAATATCAAAATTTCTTGAATAGTTCAATTTTCTTGCCACAATTCAATTGTTGCAATCGCTGTGTGGCACGTAGCCCCGTCTGTAGGAATCAAATGTTGTCAGGATCAACTTCTTCCCATTTCGGCCATAAACAAATGGTTTAATCGATCTAAACCGAACTCCATTGACAGTAACGGTGTTACCAGTTTCATTTCGAAAATATGTGGACCGATGATTCCACCAAACCAAAAACCACACCAAACTGTCAATTTAGGTGAATGTAATGGTTTAAATGAATAATTTGTGGATTTTGCAATTGGCGAACGATTATTTTGGTAATAAAACTGAATTATTTGTAAACGTTGTTCTTGCGTATATCTCACCATGATGAAATTGTAAACATTAATGAATACAATGAAACAAAAATGACAGACATGTATAACAAATGGCCGAAACATCACTTAAAAATCATATCATTTCTATTGGATAATCCTTTATAAGGTGAACCGGTTTAATTTAGACAGTTGTCTTAATGTTTTTGGACCAGAATGATAGCGCCATGCATAACAACACTCAATTACAGAAGACTGAAGGGTTTATACTTTTACACTCAACACCTTTTATACGACGATTTCTTGTTTCTTGGGTTTTGTAGAAACTTCGATTACCTTGACAGTTTATATTACGAGTGTTTTTCATTTATTTTTACTTGTTTTTGAGTTCCCTCTATAAACTTCAAGAAGATGACAACCTTTTTTTGTTTTTCCGGGTAAAAAAAACGTATTCAATAGCAATTGGTTGGAGCGACAAATTATGCATCTGAAAGTTAACAAATGTTTTATGTAACTTAGATAGATAACCAATTATATTGAAATCATTCGTGCATGGTCTAATACCACTTTGCATTTGTTTGAATAGGTTTGGATGCATGAATTTATTTTATCAACCGTAAATATCTGGAATATCCGGGTACGTGTACTATGTACATTATAAATGCAGTTGTCTGTTCTAATATGTTATGTTGCAATAGCGATAGCATAATTTTTATGTACAAAGGTAATATTCATATATTGGTATCATACTGAAACGAAACTTTTTAATAACCGTCATTAAATGTCAGTTTTGTTTGTCTTACGAAGAAAACCATATAAATTTAACGATAATTAATGTAATTAAATGGTTAATGTCTATAATAAGATATTAACTGGTGTCAACAGTAAAGTTTACGTGCCGCAGTATATGTTTGCTATTTAATAGAATTTCTTTTGAAATTTATTCAATGTGATATGAAATGGTCAGAATATCACATTATAAAACGACACGAGAGTCGTAACGAACAAGTACTTAAATGAACTATTATAAGGTGAACGATAATAATTTTACAGACCAAATGGCGCAGTGGTTGGAGCAGGAGGTACTAGGTTAAAATTCCGCGGACAGCGGTAGTTGGAGCGCGAGGTATCAGGTTAAAATTCTAAAGGAATTTGTTACTTTCTGGACGTGCCTTGAGCGCTAATTTAAATTCAGGTCTACCATACAATATATTACTGTGTTACTGTGTGTCACTTTTTTAATTGATCGCCAAGTAAGTTTAAACCTAAGAAGTTCGTTACAACCAGTGCTGCCAGATTGTCAGATTTATTTAAAGATTTTCTTGAAATTAAAAAGATTTTTATAAATGGAAATTTTTTTTGCTTCACTTCAGTTAATGTTTTTTGTTTTATTAACTTGTAACTGGGCGACATGGGACTGTATTGAACCGCGTGGTTGCACTATAAAATTGAGAAGGGTAGCACTGGTCGGTAAGGATGGTTCCTCACCACGCGAGACAATTGCCATCCGAAAAATACTCGTATAACGTGTGCACAAAAAAAATAAATTAAAAGGAAAACATTATGAAAGCTTAACTAATTAGCGTCTCTGACACCTCATCCCCCCCCCCCCCCGTTAGCACACCATTTTTTTCACTTTTCTTATTCAAAGAAGGAGAAAATCAAAAAAGAACGACATTATTTAATTACGTATACTGAGGGAACCTAGCAGATCATAAATTTTTTGACTAACTCACACTTATAATAAAATGAAGGTTGATTTTACCCGTTAAAATAAATCGCTTGATGGATTTCCCTATTGACTCGTATAATGCTGGTCACAACACCATGAAGAACGGTTTAGTTTGGTATTATCCCCTCCCAATTGGTTATGTGTATATACTCCGCAAATATCAGCTTACAGTACCGAGAAGAACAGCTTAGTTTGGTATTATCACCCAGTTGATTATGTGTATCTACTCCGCAAGGCCGCAAATAACAGCATTCAACACCGAAGGCCGTCACTAACACCGGTTCGCAGAGCCCAGAACGCTCTTTTCCTTCGTTTGATGTTTTTGGAACACCCCAGATGTTTTTTGTCCAAAGATTATTTGGAGTTGCTTGGATATTAAGTACAGTCACCCACACTCAGGAGCTTACGACCCTTATCAAAAACAAACTTTTATTATTTTTATTTTTATTATTACAATTCTTTTGTTATTATTATTTCATTTATTCAACTATTTTTTTCAATCTAATCATTGAATTATCATCTTGTTTTTTTCTGATGTTAACTCAGTATCGTCGTTTTCTGACCGCCTTCTTTTTTTCTCTTCCCATCAAGATCTCGACATTTTCGCGCCTAAACACGTCACAACTACACCCAAATCACCCTCCCAAATAATTTTTCTCAACAGCTCATATACAAATAGTATTCAACTGCATTATACAATACAAACAAATTTAATCGTGTTCTTCTCTCAAAAAAATGTTAAGCTATCGGAATGTGCATGAGGTTTTTACTTACGCGTAATTATTAGCTATATACATACTGGTGAGTGCGATCAATTTCCACACGAAATAAATGATAAATCTTTTCTCTTCAGAACACCTACACATTTTAATAAGAAGGTTATCGACATGCGTAGTGTTATCGATCGTTACAAACTTTAAATACAATATATTGATAAAGTTGAAAGTATTATTGCGAAAATATATTGGAAATCCAAATAATTTGCTTAACAGAGCAATAAAAATATTTGCTTAAAAATAGAAATTTATTAACTAATGGTTTTTAGGGAATACTCAAACCACTGAGTCGCAAAAGCCGATCTAAAATTGAGCGGATTTGGCCCATAATATACAACATCTCATTTTCCACCATAGATCATTTAATTCCGGTACTCAAAAGTGCCCTTCCCGATTCTAATATAATTAAAAACGTGTTATTCGCTCGAACCAAGACAACCGCTTTAGTGAAGCATGTAATCGGAGCAACCCATTTGGAAGATCTCTGTGAATTGCTTAATACCCACTGCTTCTCCATTTGTATCGATGAGTCGACTGAGATTTCAACTACCAAATTACTAACCCTGGTTATGCGAGCAGAGTCGGGTGGAAAAATACATGATTTCTTTCTGGCACTAATCAAAATCGGGGTATCTGACGCAAATTCGATCTATGACATAATTGTTACATTTTTTAACGATTAAAATATTGATTTAAAAAAAAGTTGATTGGTTCGCGGCTGACGGTGCAAATGTCATGACTGGGGCTAATCATTCTGTTGCCACTTTATTAAAAGGCGATTGTCCTAATATTATTATATTTAAGTGTACTTGCCATTCGTTTGCACTATGTGCAAGTTATGCATGCAAACAGTTACAGAAATTTGTCGAAAGTTGTACAAGAGACATTTACAACTTTATACAAAAACAGTCCAAAACGTATAGAACTGTATTCTTCACTTAAGCTTTTATTAGACACCAAGCCGAAGAAAATATTACATCCATCGCAAACACGTTGGCTGTCTCTTGAAGCCACGGTAACACAAATTTTGAGCAGATTCGAAGTACTTCGTCTTTTTTTTTTGTCCATGAAGATTTGAATAAATATGATGCTGTGCAGTGAATTAATGAATGTCTCCAGAATTCAACATGAAAAAATATGTTGAAAAATATAAGTTGCTTAAAATTAATTATTTTTCCCTTACATAGTCAAAATAGATGACTACCAAAATGTGACGATGAATGGCAAGAATTAAAGTTGTTAAATTTAATAGAATTGGGACTGGACGAAAAGTGGAAGTCGACTTCTTTTGGTACAAACTTCTTGAATTAAAACGATACGATGGCAGTTTATGTTTTCCGAACTTAAAGCAATTTATAATGGCTGTCTTAACGATTCTCGTGGCCACAGCGAAGCCATATTTTTAATTCTGATCAAATTGTTCCATATTTGAAAACTCTGATAACGATATGCGATAAGTCCTCCGCCAAAAGTATTACTAAAAAAGATATTTCTGATCAATTTAGTCTAAGTAACAATGGCTAGTGTCATTGTAATTAACCAAAAGGACCCTAAGTGAAGTGTTTAAATAAATCATAATCAATATTGTTCCATAATTTGTTCCAATTTTAAAATATTAAACCCTAAAAATTACGCGATACAATGTTGAAGGTGGAGATACCCTGGTTACAGCCTAAAATATTTATTCTTGAATCTTTCCTACATAAAAAACTAACAAGTCGCAATCAAATCTTAAAAGCTAACATCTATTCATTTAATAAGACTTTACCTATGTTAGTTCTTATTTTTAACGTGTACTCGGTAATCTCTTAATTACCTAGCTACTAGCTAGATCCCTTTTTTATTCGCCTATTTAATCTTTCCCTGACTAATTCGTTGGGGCTGACAATCAAGTTGTAACTGGTATTTTTGATATTTATCGGTTACAGTATCGATGAGTAACTCTCGGCGTGAGTTTGCATTACGTACATACCAGGGTGCGTTTACCATTGTTCGAAGTAGTCGTGATTGCATTTTTTCCAATTATATTATGTTGGAAGCACACGAGGAGTCCCAAAGCTGAATATCGTTGTGATCAATAAGACCTTACAGTCTAGACTTAATTTGGAATGTTTTCCAACTAACCAATTTAGTTTGACGTATTTAAATTTCATTTGTTGACCTTAAGCTTTAATGTGTTTGTCCACATGAGTCTTCTATCTAAAAGAAGTCCAACATATTTATAACTTTCGTGTTGTGGCAGAATGATTTAATTTAATCTCACATGTGAACAGATGAGTTCACGGAAAGTGAATGTAATGCCGATTTTTGCTCATTGGACTTAATTCTTCATCTAGTTATCGCAGGATTTTGAGGCACAGTAAGGATTTCAGTAGCTTCTGCGTATGTAGAAACTATCACGAAATATTGTGTTGGTAGGAAGGTAAGCACCTGTTATTATTTCTGTTCAAGTTATAAATAAAGCATTGCAAGCCTAATTTCATGCTCCGTTTCACATTAACAATATGTTAAGGGACCAGTTTGGGAAAAAATTATTAAAATATAAAACTGTATTCTCTGTAGAATAATTATAAATTAGGGCTTGTTGTCGGTGCTGAAAATGCTGATGAAGTCAATGAAATTTAATTTAATTCTTTTACAGCAAAACTTTCAAAAGACTGTCAGTTTTTCAAAAAGTTGCTAGTAAGGAACGACATATTGCAAGTGCAACGTTATCTTAAGGAGAAAGAAGACAAATCACTAAATATTTAATTGGACTGTCGGACTCCATTACAGCTATGATGGTGATACTAGGGTAACTTAAAGTTTTTCATAAAAATGCATTGGAAGAAATATTACGTGGTGAACTATATCGTAAAAATAATTTTTGGATTTTGACTAATATTGAAGTTTGAGGGCAGTAAAAGATCTTATCAACTATACTTCAACATATATACTTACTGCGGAAGGACTACTCTCAGCTTTATCAACTTTGATATTCACAAAAGTCTCATAATTCTCATTAGATACGACGTTGGCGGCAAGATAAGTTCGTGAAGGTGAAGGAATCAGAGCTAAAATGGAAATCGAAGCAAAAGCATCTAGATCGACATTTTTAGTTAAGTCAACAGACAATCACCGATAACTGTTGTATCAAATTATGATCGTTCATAAAATATGACCTCTTGGGTGCAGTTGTTATCCTAATTTTTATTTTTGGGTATTCTTATTCTTGGGTATGAAAAACTTTTGAAAAATGAAACCCAAGTATAGTATCATTTTCATCCTAGTGTGTTTGCCATTTTCAATGATGCAAAATGGCCCTATTCCTTTTGATTAATTCTGACCACTTAACTTCAGTTAACTTTTTTCGCCTTAAAATCGTTTTTTGGTTTCAATATTTAATTCCGCAGCGATGTCTTAACACAAAAGGTGGCGTTCTTTCTGGATCGTTTAGACTATTTTGGCCTATTTTCCAAACGCTATTATTTCTCACAAAAATGTCGCAATGCATATGCTTTGAATATAGTATCGGGTTAGTATATTACCAAAGTCATACGACTTGCAAAGCCATCTGTTAAAAATAATGCCCCAAAGTTTTTCCTTGCCACAATATTATATTAACAAAGTTGTTTTATTTATGTATAGCTGGTAACCATTAGTTGGATCAAACCACAACGCGACCACCCTAAATTATCCTTAAAACTTGTAATAATTCATTACAACAGTACAGCCTGAGAAATTTCAATAATTTTTAAGTTTAATAAAACTTTTTATTGAAATTGTTATTTACACCATTGGTTACAACCAGGCTTCGCTAAAATAAAACCAGAAACATAACCAAACAAAATTTGGCTTAAAAGTTGACTATACAATCATGTATTTTATATAATTTATTTATGTATTTTATTTTTTGTAAAATATTGGATTTTCACAAAAAAAATTTATTAATCGAAAAAATAAAAAGTATTTATTTCAGTTTGGTTTATAGTAAAAATTTTTATTTTATTTCTATTCGTTCAGATGAAATATAAATATATTTATTCATCTGTAGGCATTTTGTTGTGCTCGATTTTTTTTTATATTTTTATACAGATAGGTATGCAAATTATAGTTGTTTTTAAAATCATGCGGCATTAAATTGGAAATTTGATTGAGGAAACTGAATAGCGCATATGAATATCGTCATGCGAGTTCTATTTTGTCCTATAGACCATTTTTTACGAAATTGAGTTATGAATTGATTCTTATGTTTTCGAGCATGCTCTTTCAGAATTTTTAGTCAAAATTGACCGGAACTATTTCCGGAGATACTTTTTGATTTTAGTGTCCTATAAACCTGAAAATCGTTAATTTTTAGATCGCTTTTGTTCTTATGTGTCCTATCTCTAAAAATCTTTAAGTAGGACACATGCGTAATTTACGTGCGTAACAAACTGAATAGATATGGGACACAAATCACATGGACAAAGTTAAAATTTTAAAAAAATGTATATTTTTTGTTTGACCTACAACCAATTAAGAAACCAGCGGTGATAGAAAAAGTATAAATAGACCGTGTTTGTTTTCAGGATCGAAAGACTGTTGAAGTGTGATAATGATGCAGGGAGCTGTAGTCGTGACAGCTAATGATGAATGGCGGGAGTTAAACTTTGAACTCCACAGAGTGGCATTGATTGACAGCTAGGGCGCTGGATCAACCAGCCGATGAAGACGTTTTTTGTGTGTCTTGAATTGTATGGCATCTTTCTGTATGAGGTCTGTAGTATTCCTTTCGCTAGGCCGGTTTCGATCTGATGACGTCATTGACTCGTTGTGTGATCGAAAAGATCAAATCCATCTCATCAGGCATATGCGACCGGACTTGATGTATGTTGCATTTCGTTTCTATATATACTGTGAGGCTATGTTGCAACAGTTCTAGCGAATTTACAGAATTTGACTCGAAATCTTTTTTCGATTATATTTGTTTATACTTCACTATTGTGATGTGACTATTCGTCGTATTTGTGAACGCCACAAGACCTGAAATATGGCATGTACAGAAAAATATTCAATACCGAGTATAATTCTTCGTGCCAGCAACGATATTTATGATACTTGCAACAAATTCGAAAACATTACCGATTGCACTGAAATGAAAATTAATTAATTTGAGAGACATCGAAAATTAAACGACGATGCAAAAAAGGCCTGACAACTGTACACTTTTTGTACAAAAAAATCGCATTAATAGCTTATGATTTAGAAAATGTATATTTCTTACTCAAAGGAAATCTATCAAATTTTTTTATAAACGAAAATTCAATGTTTACAATTTAACCGGATATTGCCACACAAACAAAACTATCTACTGTGCTCTTTGATATGAAAGCCAAAGTGATAGAACCGGGAACGACACCGCTAGTGCTCTAATTAAAATATTGAAAGCCATATGCGGGTTATATTACGAAGCTTTTACTTGGGTCAGACGCTTGTGTTCCCCAAAACCGCAATCGTATCACCAGTATTACGTTACTTAAATTCTGCGAGTATACCAACGTAACAAAAATAATACAAAGGTTTTCATCTCATGGTCATTCCAGAATTCGAGAACTCGATGCTGTGGCCTGTGCGCAGCGTCATAGATATAGACATTTAAAAGATATTAGCTATTATAGTCCTGTTTCACTGATACGCCATTTAAAGTCGATGCAGAATCCTAAAATAATGCAGATCCAGTCTATTGATTTTCATAATAATAATCTGGCTTCCTTGGGGTTAAATTTTAGTAATCTAAAATCTAACTAAGCAACCGAAATATAATATTCAAAAAATGATATTTTATCAGTTAAATGTAGAAAGACGTATGGTGAAATGGAACCGGAAAATACCGTGCCACTGATTCTTAAATCAAATAGGCGAGCTAAATCTACAACACCTTCCATGATGACCAAATAACCAAATCCAATTCAACTAAGCTCGCCCGGAGTAATTTCTAAGAAAAGATAAAGGATTTTTCTTCTTTCATCCTATATCCCATGCATTCCAATAAATTTATCAACAAAAAATAAATTGGTTTTACATGATGAGAGTTGTCCTATATCCAAATTTGCCATTTTTGCTCTTAAAAATTTTCCTGGTTCCGGAATTAAAGCCAGCTCCATTTTTATCGCTGCTGAAACCATTCATGAAATGCTGAATCTGTATTTAAAAATTAACTAATCTTAGACATAACATTGAGAAGGTAACCTTTTTTTTATTTAAACTTTAAAATTCGGTTCCTGTAAATTTTTGTAAATGGTTAATAGGACAAAATAGAACTCGCATGACGATATACTGAAAATGTACATATCAATGTTGCCGTAAAAAGTCAAATGCAACAGTGTGCTGGCACCCGCTACATAAATCTAACAGTTTTATTGTTTGCATAGAGTACAGTTTCACTTGGGATGGGATGTTGTGGTCGATTTGCATAATAAATGAAAAATTCACCGAAAATATCATATAATATTAACCTTAAATCTCAAACGACTCTGATGAGTGTAAATCCCCTAAACTGAATACTGTATTGAAGGCCGAAACAAAATGTTCTGTAGAACTCTACAGGTCATATCTTGGTCTAAAATCAAAAAACATAAGCTTTTTAGAGATCAATCCTCAGAATTTCCCAAATACTTTTCTACATTACCAACCAATCCAAATTGAGACTCAGTAGGAATAAAGTGAGGTCTCTGTGGGACTTTAACAATTTTTCATTTAACTATAAATTATTAAATTAAAATCACATTCACGAACAATATGAATGTATTATCGATTTGCTATCCAAGTTTACCAGATTTTCTGTACCGAACAACAATCAGTTCTTTTTCAACAAGTCTTATTAACTCGCAGGCTACAACATAACAATTCTTCTTGGTGCATTTATTCAGTTGGGATTCAATTTTTTGGACATAAAAAATTTTAATAAGATGAACCCAACAGTTAAACTCGTTTTATTTATGTAAGGTTTCGAAAAAAATTCTTACTGCTCGGTGAAACGACTTACAAAATTTTTACAGTTTTAATTGGAATATTATATCTCTCTTTTAACCACATTCAGATTTTTGTAATTTCGACTTCTGACTGATAACATTGTCTTCTCTTATATCGATTAGGGACAATGGTTCTTAAATATAGCAAATTATCTTAAACTCCAAGATCATTTAACCAAACACAATTGGAGCAGATGGTACCAGATTTCCGGAAATCTTTTTGGAAAAGGTAGCGGGGCTGGTTAAAAATGCGAGTTTTTGTAAAGTTATGGACCGACGTTGATGCAATGGTCTACAAAAATCTAAACTATAACGGAAAGTTAGTAAAGTGTTGAGAACTAGAAAAATTTTAAAAGTGGTTCGCTTCCAAAACCAAATAATAAGATTTTATCGATGAAAACATTTTTTTATATATATTTTATACTATACAATCTGTTTTGGGGCTCAAGGCTCTCCCAGCTCTTTCGCGCCTCGCTTATTTACGTCCTAATTAACGCCTTAATAGCCATATCGAGAAGCTACGGCTATAGGTCCGATTTTCGTAGAACCATCTGCGCACTGCATAGCTCCATGTCAGCCTATATAGTACTGACATGGAAGATGGGTCGGCCCATGAAGTCTGCACTCCATTAAGGGGTCAAAGATGTGTTCATTAACACCACCGATCGTAATCAGATCCCTTTTCCTGCCCTATCGGGATTTAAATCCGGTACTTCCCGCTCCAACTGACACAGCCTTACTACTGAGCCACCTCGGCGGTGATGAAAACTTGCCTTGGTTTATTAACCCAATTTTTATTTTTTGAAACTATCCAGGTCAACATTATAACGCAATGTGTAAGTTTCGTCCTCTCCATATATAGTGTCGTCTCCACGCCCGTTCACTTCTGCATTTTTTCAAATAAATTAGCAGTACTAATTAAAAGGAGTGACCGGGATGCAACCATTACACAGTAAGTTTTGGTACAGAAGCATTGAACTCTTATTTTGGATTTCTTCGCCTCGTTAGAAATCCATTCACTTAGTTATTAGCTATTCAGATTACACACATTGAACATGTTTTGAAATAACATAAAACATAAAATATGTCAAAAAGTCAAACATTTTTATTTATGCATGGACATAAACTAATATTATGTGTACATATACGTGATGAAAAATTGTATTTACGTATATTTTGTTTACATTATTGGGTCTTATATATTGGATTATGTGTATCGCGCGGTATTATTTATTTTATTCGATTTTGATTTAAAAAAAAATGTGGTTTTCAACATTTATGTAATCGAATAGTATTCAAATTGTGGTATGTATACATACAATAGAACAAATTTATAATTATACAGTTATACACGACTCACAAGATGTGACTAAAGCGCGAATCTTTTCGATCAGACGGTAATTCAACGACGTTACTCATGAAATCGAAACTGATCCAGCAGAGGAAAAGCCTTGAGCGTGGCGGCTCGAAAATCAAAAATTGATGTTTTGCAAGAAGAAGGATATTACGGCCCAAATATTGGAACCAAAATAGGTCGAAGTTGCAACGTCGTCAATTCGATTTAAAGGATAAGGAAAATTACGGAGGACGCATCAAAGGGACAACTTTTAAGGCAACAACGGAACGTGAAAATCGGTTGATCGTTAAAGAAGCCCACAACGCCGCTATATCAGCTGTGAAAATAGAGTAGGTTGTTCCGATAACATTTCGACGGTTCGAAGGGTCAAAAATGCCCTTACATAAGACTGTGAAAAATGATTAAAAAACCACTCCTAAATGCAAAGCGTCGAGAACGCCGTTTAATTTTTGCGAAAGAAGTGATGAGTTGGTCTGGAAAGTGGCGGAAAGTAATTTTTCACGATTTGAGAAAGGAGGAATGTGTTTTGTTTAAGAGACACTGCAAAATCGGGGGTGTTATGATTTGGGATGCAATCAGTTATTATGGGACCATCGAATGGCAATTTATAAAAGGTAAAATCAAGGCAGAGTCATACAAAACCATATTGGAAAATGCTCATCCGAAAATCGATACCATTTATGGACCGCCTTTCTATCAACAGGATAATGCGCCTGTCCGTACGGCTCGTTTAATTAAAAGTTGGTTCCATGCGCAACACATCGAAGATTTAACACCACCACCATATTCACCTGATTTAAATATTATGTTATTATTATTAAAGGTTTAAGTCCTGTGAGTGGGGGCAACCATGTTTCGTAAATATTTCGAACGAAACATGAGATCCATAGAATACCACCACAGTATCAAGAGCTTGTCGTAGGAGGCGACTAAATCTGGTTGGATCGCTGGGCTGACGACCCGCATCCGAAAAAAACAATTACAGTTAAAAATGTCAACAAAAACAAAAAAATCGCATACCGCCTTAATAACAATGACCCTCTGCTTAAGTACCCGGATACGAGATTGAGGATCAGCACGTAGAACGTGCAGTCACTAAGAAAACCTGGCGCGTTGGAAGGCCTTATCACATGTATGAAGGAGTATCGGCTGGAACTCGTAGTGCTCCAAAAAATTCGATGGCCTAAAAGTGGAGTCTATGTGTCCCAAGGCTATACGTTGCTACACAGTTGAGATGACCTCGGAAATGTTGGAGTTGGCTTTCTCATTGGGCCGCAGGTAAAAAAGGCTGTGTTGGACTTCCAAGCAGTTGATAATCGAATGTGTAAGCTTCGCTTGCACATGAGATTAGCCAACCTGTCAATTGTATGTGTACATGCGGCCACTGATGTAAGCCAACCCCAAGATAAAGACTCATTTTACAATAATTTGGATAATCTGATGGGCTCTATACCTGAGCACGATATCAAATTCGTGATTGGTGACTTTAATGCTAGAGCTGGCAGAAATCAGAAAGACTTATGTAATAATATAGGTCCGTACTCCCGACACGAAACTGCGACCGAAAATGGGAAAAGAATGGTGTACTTTGCGATCGCACATGATCTCAAAGTGGCAAGTACATTCTTTCCCCACAAAAACATCCATTTGGAAACATGGACACATCCACGTAAAACGTCCCGAAGCCAAATTGACCATGTGTTGATTTCAAAAGACCGGGCTCGGGTTGTCCAAGACGTGAGATCGTATCGGTCGTCAACAAAATTTGTAGGCAGTGACCATTATACTGTTGCTGCAAAGCTACGGTGGACATTTTCGTACAAGTCAGGGAGGACAGGAGAATAAACAACGCGATTCTCCTGTTAAGGTCTGATAAATGAAGAAACGCAACGAAAATATCAAGATCTTGTCTGCAATAGTAATTTACGATCCAATTACCAATCTGATGATGTGAACAGTGACTGGAAAGTATTGAAAACCTCGGTTGTCAATTCTGCCCAGCACACTTTCGGTATGGGAAAAACTACGCCCAAAAATGATTGGTTTGATGAGGAGTGTCGTCTTGCTGTTGAGCAACGCAATAAAGCCCTCAATGAAGCGCAGACTCGGGTAACAATTGCAAGGAAAAACAAGGCAGTTCTTGCTAGGAGGACAGCTAAACGCATTTGTAGACTGAAGAAGCGCGAATGGTGGAAGGCCAAGGTCTTAAGAGTACAACAACTCAGCAATGAGCGCAATTCGCGTGGTTTCTTTAAAGGAATCACCGAATTGCACCATACCTTAAGATCTCGGTCAACTGCCATTCGGGACCAGGATGGAAACCTCTGTGTTAACGTCGATGCGGTACTCGATACATGGCGTGAACATTTTTCTGATCTACTTAATGTTCCATGTATCACAAGCTGTATTTTAATACCCTCAAATACGGACCGCAGGGATGTTGATTGAGGATCCATCCTATGAGGAATTCACAATGGTCATGCAGAGACTAAAGAGAAATCGTTCACCAGGAGTTGATTGCATTAATTCAGTCTTTTCGACCTTGTTCAATTTGTATGGCGAAATGAAGTTATGCCCGAAGAATAGAAAGTGGCCGCGTTATGCCCAATATGCAAGAAGGGTGGTCGCTTGAAATTCGAGAATTATCGCGGTATAGCTTTCCTTTGCACAGCATACAAGTTACTGTCATACATTATCTTGGGAAGAATTACTCCCCTGGCGGAGGAAATTATCGGTGACTACCAAAGAGGATTCCGTCCAAATCGGTCAGTCAATGACCAAGTTTTTTCGTTTTTTTATAACGGTACTATGGCTTACCTCGATTGAGGCAATTTGAGTGCCAGAACTCACTCATTGCAGCTGTTAAGGATGCTTGGAAGGAACTGTCCTTGAATAACTAGAAATCTTTATACGGTTCAATTCCAAAAATTTTTTAAGTTATTTTAAATAATGGAGGTAACACTCACTACTGAATAATAAAACTAATGATTTCCTATAACATAAAAACTTTATTATTTGTAGTTTTTCAAGTGAACCAATTCTAATGACGCATCTTTATTGAAACTAGAAGAGACAGAAGTATTTGATTATTTATATTATATGTGTATGAACCAAAAGACTTTTAGGGAACTTTTAACAAAAAATACACCACTTATAAGAAAAAAGAACACTTTTATTTGCGATGCCATTGCTGCATAGACCCGTCTTGCAATCACTCTACGTTTTTTGCCCACAGGGAATTCATTAGAAAACCTAAAATTATCCTTTCCTATGTCGCCGCATTCTATTGGATAAATCGTGGTTAAAACATGTGTAGCCATAAACTATATGTTGAAACAATTTAAACGGGTAGGTTTCGATCTAAAATTTAATGTAAAAATTTTATATTCATACGAACTTACAGCTTCAATGTTCCACGCTTCCACAGTTGGAAGCGTGGAACATTGAAGCTGATAAATGCTACGGGCGGTCAGGATTCCCACATTGCATTAGTGCAATTGATGGCAAGTACGTACAAATAAAGAAACCTGCAAGTTCCGGTCGAATCTTAGACGGTGAAGTTTTTTCAAATTCACAATTTTTTGATAAATTTGAGAAAAACAGCTTGGTAAGAGATTATGTGGCAACTTAATGAGCCATATGCTCACGACAATTGACGAAAGATGAAATATTTTTCAATCGTACAATTCGTTCAGCCAGAGTAAAGGTGGAGAATGCATTTGACATATTAGCATCTCGGCTGCTTCTTAGAATTATCAATTTTAGTCCTGAAAAAGCTACTAGAATCGTTTTGACATGCTGCTATTTGCATAATTATTTGAGGCGACAGCAAATATCCAGTAGAGAAAGTCATATCCTGCCGTAGCTCCCCCCAAACTGATCAAACTGATTTGTTAAAAAACAAATCAGTTTGATTTCATGCTGACTGTTTTACTTACTTAAAATCGGTTGTAAAACCTCGCCACAAACGGTACAACTTGTCATACAACCTCAACCAAGTTTTACAAGAAATTGTATTGTGTGTGGGCCCTATAATACCCAAAATGTCTTTATCAAAGCAAACTCTATAAAAAATGGGTCGCGCGAATTGAATATTGTTAGTGTATTGCTTACAGCATATATCACTGTACATCAGTCGCGTAACAGTGGTAGGAGATATGGTGTAAATCCTGTCAATGGTAATAGATATTACACAAATCATGTCGCTGAGATGAAACTAAATGATCATAACACATACGTCAATTTTATCGAATGACACCTACAGCATTTGTCGCATTCCTGTCAGTTGTGTGCCTCTCAACACAGAGATTCCCTGTTGGAGAAAGATCATTAACTGCAGGCCAGTGGTTGTCATTATTATTATTACATCGCAACCTAATTATATAAAAATATTTCTTTAGGTATCTTTCGAGTGGAGACAGTATGATCACTACCTGAATAATGGGTGATTTTTTAAGAGCTTGAGAACTTTTTTTTAAAAAAAAACGCATAAAATTTGCAAAATCTCATCGGTTCTTTATTTGAAACGTTAGATTGGTCCATGACATTTACTTTTTGAAGATAATTTCATTTAAATGTTGACCGTGGCTGCGTCTTAGGTGGTCCATTCGGAAAGTCCAATTTTGGGCAACTTTTTCGAGCATTTCGGCCGGAATAGCCCGAATTTCTTCGGAAATGTTGTCTTCCAAAACTGGAATAGTTGCTGGCTTATTTCTGTAGACTTTAGACTTGACGTAGCCCCACAAAAAATAGTCTAAAGGCGTCAAATCGCATGATCTTGGTGGCCAACTTACCGGGCCATTTCTTGAGATGAATTGTTCTCCGAAGTTTTCCCTCAAAATGGCCATAGAATCGCGAGCTGTGTGGCATGTAGCGCCATCTTGTTGAAACCACATGTCAACTAAGTTCAGTTCTTCCATTTTTGGCAACAAAAAGTTTGTTAGCATCGAACGATAGCGATGCTATAATAAATTTGACTTTCCGAATGGACCACCTAAGACGCAGCCACGGTCAACATTTAAATGAAATTATCTTCAAAAAGTAAATGTCATGGACCAATCTAACGTTTCAAATAAAGAACCGATGATATTTTGCAAATTTTATGCGTTTTTTTTTAAAAAAAAGTTCTCAAGCTCTTAAAAAATCACCCGATATAAGGGAAACTTGTACAATGTGGAAGGATTATTGCCAGTGACTTCGGGTTTCAGTGGAATTTCCCAAATTGTATAGGAGCGATAGACGGCAAACATGTCATCATAGAGGTAAACCCATATAATATGTATAAAAATAAGTTTGAGTTATTTATTTAAATATTGTTAAGTTTAGGCATTTAGTAATTTGGACTCGACTTATATTAATTATAGGCCTAGTCACAGTCTCATGCTATTTTCAGTATCAGATGAAAATTATATATTTACTATAGTAGAAATAGGCACACCCGGTTTTGTTGGGAACAGCACTTTTTTAGTAATAGTAGCTTTGGAAAATCATTTCCTATCAGAATGCTTCATTAGACACTCCCCCGTCTCCAATACTATAGGATGGTTAAGTTTAAAAATGCCATTGGCATACTTGCAATTCCGACGCCCTATTATAGCAAACCCACTGTGATTGCCTTAGCAAAATCAACGGTGGTTTCGCATAATTGGCTACGGGAGAAGCGACAATTATGTTGGTAGAATACATCCCTCAGGAAGATGAAAAGAAGCAGGTGGAAGTGGAATAAGACCAATCCAGTCACTGGTTTGTGAAGTTCCTACACGGCGTCCCTATAGGCTGCCATTTGTGTCATTGCATCGTTTAGTACGGATTCATTGTTGTGCAGTCGGAATTAGATGGGACAGTGTCGGTGTCATAATTGCTCATAATTAGGTTTTCTTTATTATGTTTGATGCTTGCGATCAAAATTTGCCCAAAGTCATTACGGGTGGAGAATATTGTATTTGATTCCAATAAAATTCCATCGAAATTTTTTTCAAAAGGGCATGGCTTAAATTTATTCTCCTATTATCTCCAGATATGCACCTGCATTCATTACAAATGTTTACATTTTCCCTTTTTCACCACTTAAAAAGGGAAAATGTTAAAATTTATGTAATGAATGTAATTTCTAACACCCACTCGATCATTACTCTAGCATCAGAATAAATTTGCAAATGAGAAAACTATTACATTTGTATATTAAAAAATTTAACTGATAGCTCATTCATAAAGATTTGGTCGTGTTGTAACGAATAGTCGCTGCTTCTCGATCGTTTCAAGACCGAAATGTTTGACATCTCTGTCGGATATGACAAAAATTAAGTATGACGTCATTAAGAAACACGCAACGTAAATTAGGGGAGGGGAAAGAATTCGGCCATTCCATTCAACAATTTTAGGTTGCCAAATTGGATGGTATTTGGGAGGAGGGAAATTAGCAAACATTCGACGGACAGCGGTTTTTTTGGGGAGTTGGGTCGGTAAATTAGATAAAGAAATAAAAAATTGGAAATAAAAAAATGTGGATAAGCAATTTTTAGACGCATGATAGTTATAATTTAAATCAAATAAAAATTATATTAGAATATAAATATAAATAATTATAAACATGAAGTGGTTATAAAAAATAAGTGATCTGGCACACCAGAATAATAATAATTAATAATTAAACCTGTGTGTGATAAGATTTGAAAATGAACTAGAAAAAATTGTTTTTACATGTAAGTCATGCAGAAAGTGGAAATAATAAAAAATTGAAAAAAAACGATACTTATAAGATGTGTGTGTGGTCACCTCATTTTTGAGAAAAATAGACATTCCATAAATGAAAAAAGAATAAAATGCGTATGAACTTTGTTTTAAAGTGACCACATATACAAAATTCATGAATAAGTGCGTGCTATATAATATCTCATATCTAATATCAAATATCTAATAATTCATATCCTAATTTCATAAGTCTTGCCAACGGTACATCATTCGACAAGGAGGATAACGGTCGCGACCACACAAGTTTTTGTTTGATTATTATTTTCTAAGTTAACATAATTTTAGATTAAGGCTTATACAAGAAGCAAACTTTTTTATAAGTTCAATAAGTTTTCTTGATTATTGTGTTGGTGGTGGAGAAAATTTTGTTCTTGTCTCTTAGCAGAATTATAAATTATATTTATAAGCATAGTCATCATTGAATATTCACATGTTTTGGAACATTTTTTTTGTTAATTTTATTCGATTACGCTTTTTTAATAAATAACAGTTGAATTATAACTTACATAATTGATTAATTTACGCTCTAAGATTATTATTTTTGGCTTCTTTTCTCTTTTCATTTGCTATTTTGTTGCATTTCAGCATGAGAGGCTGAAAGCTTTTATTTAAGGATGAGACCAGGGTAAGTTAGGTAAGTGTATTTTGTGAAAGCTCTTCCTCTCTCCCTTTTTCCATGTATCCCTTTCCTTCTCCTGCGGTGTAGCACGTCTTACTTACGCTTTGGGAAACCCCACGCCATTACCCTGGGCCTTAGCCGGCCAAAGATGACCGCCCGAAGCCTCTGAGTAAGAAAAACTTCTGTTAACAAGAGAGAGTTACCTCAATCTTGTTAGTGTCTCCAAAATTCAATCATACCACTAGAATTTCAGGAGGAACATCTGTCCATACTTTCCCAAATCAAACGGATTCTTTGAGTTTTTCTAGTCACACACAGAAAAATAAAAGGTTACCACAACTCCGATTTGGTGTTAAATAGAATCCCAACGATCGGATATTTAGAAATTTAATCCATTCGGATTCTTTTAATTTAATACTTTTAAGTACTTTTGGATACAAAAATCAGCACCCAATCAGGTAATTTTTAACTTTTTCGAGTTATTAAATCTTCACTCCGGTTTTATATATAAAAAAAGTCAATTCGGTGTAAATAATTATAACTGAATTGGATTGATTGAAACATTTTTCGGTGTAATAAGATTACTCGATTTTGATATTTGAAAAATTCATTTTTGGAAATAAAAATTAGATTCAAAATTGTTGAATTTTTGAACGTTTTTGGATCTAAAATTAATATGTTTTAATCAAATTAAAAATAATATGTTTGTTATAATTATATAGCATTTATTTCATAATAGTTTGGTTTAAATTTTTAACATAAATCTTACATTAAATAATAAAAGTATTTATACAATTTCAAATTGGCGTGGGTGCCCGCTATTTTTTGAATTCTTCATCATTGTTTGGCGCGTAAATTACACGATGTAGTTTACACAGTTATTTACATGTAATTAACATTATCAGTGATACAGTGATACAATTTTTTGGCTACACACTTAATACACTTTTACACCGAAAAAATAATTATTAATGAAATTTGAAAGCCAATTTATCGATATGGATAAATTAAAATATTTATCCTAATATGCGGAGTTAAATTTATAAAGAAATAGTCGTTTGGATAGAAATAATATATGAAATAATATATGTACTATTATTATATGTACTATTATTTTGCGATCGCCAAAAAGTTAAAGCGCCGCGATAGTTATTAAAGCATTTAATTTTGACTTACACTTTGAAACACACTTTAAAATACTTATTCATTGTATTTGGCCGTCCCTCATCTGGTTGTGTTTATCTTAATTATTCATTAAATTATGAAATAACTTTCTAGATCTTCGAGATACTCTCAATTGCAATTAAAATTTGCCTAATAAATTGTTTTTATAAATTTGTCACATGACACATGTTGTCATCATCTACAAAATCTGTACCAAGCGGTTCTTGGTAGTGTATATCTAGTACGACTATAACCTTTTATTTTTAATATATTATCAGTGATACAATTTTTTGGCTCGATCTGTGTCTGACAGTAACTATCCTGATACTAAAAATGTCGAGATAGAAACGTATTCTCGGGATTACATTGCAAAATGTCGAGATATTTATTTTTTAGTGTTGCCATTATATTGTCTTGGGATATTTTTTGGGCTAATTTAACAGACATATTTCTGTGTTGAACATCCAAATACATATCATTTCAACATAAGAAATGTTGATATTGAAATTTTAGCATAGTTGTTTGTTGTGGCTAATTTATGTATCTAACTTCAACAAGCACATATGTTACTTCTTATTTTGATTATACTTTTTACCTGTCTTTATATCCGGTATGCAAGGTGTGCATTGATGAAGTTTATAAACACATCTCGAACTTCCCGTTCCCCTGTTGAGGTAAGATTCTTGAGAAGTAGACTGACGGTTTCAGATATAGCATCTTCGTGCTATTATTCAAATGTATGATTTCAGTTCTTCAAGTTGAAGTTAAATTTTAAAGTTATATGGTTTGAGTATGAGCTTTATCCTGCTGGGAAGTATGAAAGATAGCAACGAGGAATTCCTGTTCGATAAAAGCGTAATTTTGAGTAGCGTTTAGCTTTTGTAAGATGTTCTGTATCATCATCATGGATAAATTGAACGGTTTGGGTTTCGATGGCTTCTATTTTCCGTAACAGTCCTAGATATAAGACTTTTATGTCAAAAATTACGTTTTGTTAAGCCAAACAACCTAAATAATTTCTTCTATAATTTTGCACAGACGGCACATTGACGAACGGCATGATCGTGAAGTGATATAGTAACTCAGCCTGCGTGAACTCCACCTTATTGCGAATTTTAAATTCAGCAGCAGTATTAAAAGTTCAGCTGTTTACGGATTTAATCATGGGAGAGGGTTTACAATTACAAAGAAATTCTGTGAAGTTGGGTTATAGGGTTTAAAACAAAAAATAATAATTTCGAAGAAAGCTTCTCATTTAAAGCTGAATATGAAATGTAATTATCATATACTAAAACCATGTCGGATGTAAATCTACATTACGATTTTGATAGGTATAACCTTTTGGCTATGTAGTAATATTTTAATAAGCTTTCATGTTATGATGAGTTCATAATTATATCCAATGTTTTATTATTCTACCGATTGAAGTTTGTTCAAAATTCAATTTCAACTCTTAAACCATTTTAAAACTTTTGTAACAACAAATACATGGATTCTAATTTTATGTTCTCGAAATTAAAAAATTATTCTTATTTTTTTGTTTAATGAACATACAAAATAAATAAAAATAATAATGCAAATCTTCTTTTGAAATAAATAAAAAAAGTAAAATCCTTTCAGTGATTCTTATAAGGTATCTCTATATACAATTCTATTTAGATAAATTAAACAAATATAAGGTATCTTCTCTCGGTAATTTTTTCGGATTAAATTAATCGATATACATTGTATGAAGCAAGCATATAATATGTTAATCCTAATATACATACTAGTTTAGCCTTCTATTGAGTTATCATGAGGATAATAGTGTTGCAAGATAAAAATATCCACATTATCCACTAAAATACAAACTTTTTAAGCCTCCAGTTGTTTTCATGTTTGTGAAGTTAGTTCTCAGTTTGATCCCGTAAAAAAAATAAAAGTATTCATCAGGTAACACCTAAATAATAATTATCTGCGTTATTTAGACTGATGATATCAACACGGGTCGTTATTCTCAATAAGCAAATCATATGGAGATTACCAACAAGTTGAGTTAGCTGATAGAACTTGTTATGAGGTCCAATAATATTAAAACAGTCACCTTTACCAACATTTTAGAAAAAAAGTGGAATAAGCCCAGCACTTTTAAGCAGTGTTTTGTTGGCAATTGTACAAAAACAACGCCATATGAATGGTTTCATTACAACATTCAGTAGGTTTTGGAATAACTTCATTCCGCTAGTTGCTGTGTTTAAATCCAGGGGACTAAATAATAAAATATTTTGATATGTTTATGAATATTTTTGGCAGTTTCCATATGTTTGGCAGTTTCCTGTTACATAGATTATATAAACTATTCCGTGTCGTTTTATTGAGTATTATTTTGATTCGTTTTCCTATTCCAGTGACCAATAAAATACTGCTTTAGATTCGGGCAGTTCAATAGAACTTCCCGATTACCATGCTTTTAGATATCGTCACCTGATAATTAGTTTGGTCTATACGCTAAATTTGTGTTTTTTTAACTAATAATGCAGAATAAGGTAAACTTTTCCGTCCGATTTTTCAAATTCGTAACAGTTGGTGAGATATTGGCTAATCAGTTGGTTCCATATCCACATTTTTAATAAGTTATAATTATCATTTGGTCCATATCCCGTTTTTTGTCGTATGGAAGAAAAACCTAATATATTTAGAGAAACAAAATTTTTTGCGATTAGTTTGACCGAAACGCCCACTGGGACAATTTTTCAATAATATTATAAGAATTAGTTTGTTCCACGAATATATTTGCATTGGATATGGAACAAGCGGAAAAATCAAAAAATTGCATAACATTTGTTCCATATCCATATTTCACAGAATGTAAAACGCAAATGTATATAAAGAGAAGTAAATTTTTTTTCTCCGTCATTGTTCTTAACAACCTCAAAATGAAAAGTCAAAGTATTTTTATTTTTCACAGGTACAGCCATAATTCTGAATAATAAAAAAATAACGTACTGTGCCATATGGACTGAGGCATATAGTGGGCGATCTGGTAACGATATAAGACGTGCATTAATTAGAATACTGAACCAGTTGATGACTTGAGCGATTCTTGTGTACCACAAAATCGCAACAAAATCAACACAACAGCATTTAAAATATTTTTGAACTCCTTTAAAAATTTAGAGACAATAATTCAAAAATTTTCAGAACCAGGCCACTTATATACAGGAAGTTGATTGTGTACACTCGACTATTGATCGATATTTGAAGAATCTGGAAATACACAGTCCTCTTCGTTTTGTTCGACTATTTAAAAAATGAATTTTAAAAACGTTTCACTGGTCATAATGCAAATGAAGCATACCGACTTTATATTCAAATCAAAGAAAGTATATTCAAATCCGGCTGGCAAGCTAGATTTTAGTAGAATTCCATATTTTTTAAATTAAATCTGTTTTGTACGAGCAAGAGGAAAGTGGTTTTTTCACATTAAAATTCAAATTTTCATTTCAAAAAATAACATACAATTCTTGCTCACTCCAAAAAAAAACGGAACTTGAAATGTGATTGCCACTCCAAAAAATCTTTTTAGTACTGAAATTGGTACGTTGCCATGCCCGATTGCCAAGGAGAAAATGAAAGATATTTCTGATCTTTTCCCTTTTCTGCCAACGTAAGATGTACAATATCTTAAGGCTCTTTTCAAAAATAATAAAACAAAAAAGATGCAGTTCAGCTAATCCATATTATAGTCTGTATCTGGTATAACAAACCATTTTGGAGACAAGACAATGAAGTCTGTTTATATTTTAGTTTATTTAACTTGAAGCTGTGAGAAACATTGTGATCAACATTTTTATTTTATGATTAGAAAAATGCTGTGAACAAATTAAATTTATTTAATAAAATAAATGAAAAATAAAATAAATTTTGGCATGAAATTTAACAACTTTATTAAAACTAAATTGTTCCATATCAAATTTAGTTTGGTCCATATCCTACAAAAAGAAATTAGTGTAAAAATGTGGATATGGACCAATTTGAAAATTTGTGTTTCTGGAAAAATCCAATTATTGCACCCTAATGTAAGCGACATTTTTTCTATTAAATTGATTTTAAGCTCTACATATGCAGTTAAATTTTACAAAAAAAAAATAAAAAAATTCTATCGGGTACTTTTTGGTACATTTCGTTTCAAACATAAAAAGTCGAATTCTCGAGAATAAAGTAAATGGCGTATGGACCAAACCAAGTTTTAGGTGACGATATATTGTACGACAGTTTACCCTAGGAACAGTATATGTGGATAAAGTAATCGCAATCGAAAACACTAGGAAGGCTCTATGGAGTAGATATCGCTACAATAAAGTATTTTAATTCAGTCACAATGTATTGATTAAGTCATTCGGAACTATGAGTAGAAAAACTGGACTAATCCTTTTATGAGCTCGTTAATATCGTAATCATTCAGAGCAAAAGATTATATATTAATTTAAGTTCAGTTAATATTAATTTTAGAGAGAAATTTGCTTATAACCTTATCAGAGCTATTACAAACAGTCATAAATATAGTGTGGCAATGGTGATATTGTAATTCACTACAAGGACAATGTGGTAGTTTAGTGCTTTCGTTTTGAATGTCACTTAATTTAATTTTTTAAAGTTATTAAATATCAACATATTACCTTGAAACCAACATATTACCAATGTTTGTAACAATGTCACATGAGTTTTTAGCTTGTCAAAAGCTTTGCGCTGATATTTTGAGGATGAATTGAAAGATAATATTTTACCATTATTGTATCGTTGTTTAGTGCTATCAAGACTCGTTCATTTTTTGGCCTCATTAGATAAAACGAAGTAAAGTATAATGCATAGGTTATATTGGTATAGTAGTGTACCGTTACGAATAGCTCCAACTGCAACTAAGGATCCTTATTTTTATAGCTGCCACTTCCATACCAATAAAGATGCTACCTTGACAGTTTTAGAAAAAAATGAGGTAAACCTGAAAACAGATAACATTGTTCTAATATATAACAAAAGGTTTTTCATTCGAAAGAGGTGTATGGTACAAACATTGTCAACCAATCGAGTCAAGGTTCCAAATCTTAAAAAATTAAAAAGAGTTACCATTCCCTTGGTTGATAGCACAAAGTAGCTTCTACAAAGGTCACAATTTATGCATTCCTCGTCATTCTAGGAAACAACTTATAAGGATTGAGTACATAATATTAGGCTACCACTGTTTTAAGTGGTAAGCCATGGTTCATAGCACAACAAAACGAAACTTTAGTTAACTTTCAAATCTATGGTTACGAGCCTCAATATATGTCTATAGAACAAAATTGTACTCCAGTTAATCTGGGCTCCAATTTAAAATTTAATTTTTATGCATTACATTTACTGTGGAAACAATTAGATATTCAATGGGACGCAATAGGTTTCTGCAACAAATATAGAAAACGTGGAAGTGAAATGACATAGCCTTCAGAGTTCCTATGAAAATGCTAAAAAGAGAGGAACATGTACTACGACTGCTTATTTTTTGTATATAGGGGAGATGAACAATTACTACATAATAATATTATGACATAATATTCCAATTATGAGTTCACTCTATTCAGTGTATATTGGCATATAAACTCAACCGGAATCGGCACCAATGACACCTACCGTAAATTGTAATGTGGAAATATTCTTAAAGGCTTTCAAAACACAAGAAGAGGCAGTCGAATGATTTTAGGATAAAATTGCGGAGACAAAACTAAGACTGTATTGCTTGCAAAATAACTCGAAAAAAAGGAACAAGATCGAGAAGACGACTAATTTAAAGCTTATTAAGTTTTATTTTATTTTATATATGTAACGAGGCTCAATGCAACTTCATCATCTAAATTTTCGATTTCACAATAATCGTTTTCTGCGATTTATATCTTATTTTGTGCAAAAAAATAAACAGCTACGAAACAATAGGTAGTAAAGCCTAAATTAGGGCTTTCAAAAAGTTGATTTCGACTTGCTGTAAAGAGTGGCACTATGTTTAGAGAGTGGCACTATAAAACTTAATGCATTCTACGTACGCCGAATCTCCAAGTACAACACTTTTGCGAAGAATTAATGATGGGTTCTGATTAATAAGGTGATAAAACGTAGATTTTCGTAGTAATTGTACATCGTGCATTGATCCTGTTCACCGCAATGAATATCAATAAATTTTATTGAACATTCAATATAAATTGTAAAAGTTTCCTATAATACTTCTTGTGATTATAGTATACATCTTTGTTGTTCCTGGGGGATTAATTCTTATATGGCTGAGGGCCATTAATTTGTGCTAAGTACATTTGGTTTGTTTCCATTTCTAATGATGTTGGCCACTTTATATTTCTGAGGCTTTATTTTACAAACCATTTTATGACTCGATATAGAATTCCATGAACAGAGGAGCTTCAGGTTTCATTGTACCAATGTACCGAAAGTTGTCGATAGGTTTCAGTGTTGGTAAACAATTATAAATTCAAATAAATTAAATTTTTTAAGAGGCATTTAGGCCTATTTTTATTCGAATTCGACCACCATGCACGTTCCACTGTATTATTTTGAAATAAATAATCTTCACCACCATTTCAGTATTGGTATATGCCAGAAGAAACAAGTTGTTGAGGGTAGTTTATTCATAGTTTTAGGATACGGCTTTTATTATATTTCGTCCAAGATCACGATTTCAATGTAATCCAATTTATAGACTAGCACATTGTATATATATATATATATATATATATATATATATATATATATATATATATATATATATATATATACATATATATATATATATATATATATATAAGTTAACAACAGTTAGCAACATGAACCGCTGAGTCAACTAAATTCCTCTCATTGTGTAGTTGCACACGCCATACTATTGCAACATCATCAAATCGCATTTCCGTTCTAATTAAATTACTTAGACAATACGAAAATGCTGACTATAAGATTTATTTTAATATAAGAAAGAAAATTGTTAGTTTTAAGTTAGAGTAAGTTTATACGTAAAAGTGTATTAAACGTAAAATTTGAAGAATAAAATTCATTTTTTTAACTCTCCGAAACATCGTTTCGTTAACTTATATATATATATATATATATATATATATATATATATATATATATATATATATATATATATATATATATATATATATATATATATATATATTTATATAAATATATATATAAATATATATATATATATATATATATATATATATATATATATATATATATATATATATATTCACAGGGTGTCCCGAAAGTGACTGACACTTATTGGGCTTGTTTCTCGATTACCCATTCACAAAATTTATTCCTGTTATTTAATCACTATTTAAAATATCTTGGGCCGGTTGGTAAACATAAGGATGCAGCTTTTCTTTTTGTAATTTGCCTATGAACTACAGATTTTACCATTTCGGTTTTTATCGCAATTTTCCAAACACTAGTCGTTGGATTGTAATAAATTTCGAGCAAGACTATTTTGGTTTTATGGTGTAACGTTACCGTACGTCCTACCACATTCCTCCGATTAATTAAAAAACAGCCGTTCTCCCGCAAATTACGATCTGCATTAACAAACGATCTCGATATATCCGTTGAGCAAGTGTCCGAGCTCCATTAGCTTCGTACGCCATAACCTGATAAATGAGTTTCACAGTGCAAAGTGGTTAAAGTAAACTCGTCTCCTCTTTGATCAAAAAGTTCAACTGTTCCATTCGGGACCTCCTATACAATCATTTTTCTATATCTATATATATATATATATATATATATATATATATATATATATATATATATATATATATATATATATATATATATATATATATATATATATATATATATATATATATGTATATATATATATATATACATATCGAGGTTATATATTGCAGTTGAACGGCTCTTAAACTAAACTTATAGATATACTGGTGTCTAAATCTTTTAGTTTTGTTTAAGATTTGTTGTGAAGGAGTCATGTGAAGAGTTAATTAAAAAATACCAATACGTTAAAAATAAACTTGTTTATTTATGGTTAATATTAATTGGTTATTATTTACCATGAAAGTTTCAAACTAACAACTTTAACATCGATTTAAATACAAGTTTTTAATAATTCGTTAAAACGATCACCAGATTTTTGTTTAGCAATATTGTTTATGTCAGGCAGATAAGGACTACCAACCAAGCAATTATTTTTCTCGATCGGCTCCGCTCCATCGACTGTGTTTATCTCTACCGAAGTCTCAGATTCCAATATTGGATTGCCGCATAAATTAAAATAATGTATAAACTTTGGCGGATTCCGATCCATAAAAAGTGTTTCGATTGTATTATTTTCAAAATTAAAGGTCGACAGTTTATCCATTATCATTGTTGTTTGATTTGCAAAATCCACTATCTGTAGCAAATTATTCGTAAAAATTAAATCAATCGAATCCAAATGGGTGAACTGGGTTGGATACATTATATAGGGAATGTTTGTTAAATTTTTATCACTGCAGTCAACTCGAACTTTATCGATTAAACTATTATACTGGCATTTACATGGCGAAGGACAATTTTGATCAAATGTTTGGTAAAAATGTTCCAACATGTTGTACGTACGGCAATTATCTGATAAAGTTAACTCAAATAAGATTCGGTTAATCTCATCAATCGCGTAGATGTTTATATAATCGTCCAATATTAATACTTGTTTGATGAAATTGCACTCGTGGCACATTCTAGCCCCATCACCAACATATATTTGTATTAAAGTGTTGTGGCCTGTTGTTACGTTATTGGCTGACACTATAGGCATATTGAAGTATGTTGAACCTGCTTGTAAAGTAATTTTGATTGAATTTGTACGATTTTGAGCTACACTAAAGTCATCAACGGTTAGCTGTGGAATATTTATCCGTGTTACATCAATTTGATTTATATTTGAATTGGTGATGATAGAGGCCAATTGTTTAAGTGAATCAAATTCGATATCCAGTATTGAAAATTGTATTTCTGGTGATCCAAAATTTAAGCGATTTTCTGATCTGGAAATAAATTAAAAGTGTAAACTAGGTGTTAACAATACTGTATGTTGTAAAAGCACACTTACTCAGAAAATTTTAAAAGTCCGTTACCGTCCAAACTTATATATGATAATTTCGTATTTTCTGAAAATGTGTTTTCATTTAATGTTCGAATCATGTTATTATCCAGAACGATGCGCTTGATATTAACAAGTGGTCGAAAAACATTTTCCGATATATTATCAATTTGATTATTTGCCAATGATATTTTTTCGAGATTATGTAGTCCAATAAATACGCTATCGTGCAACACTATTTGTGTAATACTGTTTTCTATGGAAATTTGATATAGCGTGGGATTAGATTCAAACAAATTGGGCACATTAAACACGTTGATGTTTTTATTAAAATTACAGTAGTACAATTGAAGATCAGATAACTTTGTGAATTTCGATAAATTATCTGTCGTTAAATTTTGGATATTATTTCCAGTCAACTGCACTTTCGAAATTGTATTCTGTTCAAAATTATCGAAATCAATGAAATTATTTTTTCCAAATTTAATTTCGGTATTATTAATCAAGTTTGATAAGAATGAGGTTGAAACAAAACCAACATTATATAAATTTATTATGTCATACTGGGCAAATTTAAACTGGTCAAAGAACACACTTGCATCAATAAATCCAAATTTATCGAACCTTACATCGATTTCATTCCACAAATCGTTTGGTCCAGTGCTCAAAAACTCCTCCAACTTAAAATTTTTATAATTTGAATGGCCAGTCTCATTATTGAAACAATCCTCGAATATAATCCATTTTCCATGTTGCGTCGACCAATCAATTTTTTGTAAAATCGATCGATTCAAATCATTTAAAGCGTCGTAATTTAAACACTTTATCGTTAAGCTTGGTATTTCAAAATTATCAATTATTGTAATCTCAAGCGTTTGAACAGTATCATTTATAGGTAGTCCAACAGTGATTTTATTCGTAGCACCATTGCAACATATCAAATTACTCAATAATATTGCACACAAAAACACAACACTTTGGCTTGATGATTTCATATTGAACTGACTGCAACATCTAAAGTATAAGTAGATTAACGTTCTTAATTTATATCAATTCGTGTTTGAACTTTCTTGACCTGTTGTAAGAAAGTTTCAAATGAGGTTAGAAACAAAATTTCGATTGCAAAAGTTATTTATTTATAAACTTAAGTATCGACTGAATATAAAGATGTGTCATTCAGTTAATTTTAGTTAGATAAGACAAATATTATTTAGAATTGTGCGGTTATTTTCAAACTAATGGGATTCCCTAACAATGACATTGAAGTTGTTTACTTTATTCATTATCACGTATTTAAAAGAAGGTCATTGTGTACATTCATAAAATATTTTATTGGCATACTTAAACTACATACAGACAATTGTGTAGTATAAATTTTGTAGTCACTGTTTGCAAAACTAAACAACTTTTTGGTAATCGCAAAGCACCTTCTCGATCGGCAACAGTGAATGTGGTGGAAAAATTTGAGCTGTTGAGTTAAGCTATTGTTTTTTAACGGTTTTTACAGGCCATTATTGGCCCGTACCGTGTCAACAATCTGACTCCATCGTTCTCGATCACGAGCCAACTCTTCATACTGTTGCAAGCAACCAGAAGATGCCAGATCCTTTTCTACGCCGTGGAGCCATCGTCCCCGACAGCGACCTCTTCCTCTATTGAAAGGCGATTCTCCCTTCAAAGATCGTTGTATCATTTGGTTCGGATCAACACGCAGAACGTGACCGAGCCAGCGTACTCGCTGTCCTTTGATTTCATGCACGATATCAGGAATTCGCATTAAATTCCTGATCTCGTGATTGAAAAGAACTCGGTAAGTGCCATCGACGTAGCGTTTTGCGCCATATATCACACGCATGATTCTTCTCTCGAATGTAAGAAGCTATCTTTCGTACTCATCCGTCAAGGTCCAACTCTCACATCCATACATGATAACGGGTCTGATCAACACTCTGTACAGTTTCAGCTTATCCGTATTTGCAAGATATTTTGATTTCAGCAGTGGACGTAGAGGATACAAAGCCCGATTGCCAACAGGAAGGCGAACCTTGATATCTTCTCCCACACTATTATCGTGAGTAATGAGAGATCCAAGATACTTGAATCTCATCACTCCTTCAAACGTGTGATTGCCACTACTGAAATCAATTGCGTCTTGGTCTCTAACACCAATGATCATACTTTTGGTTTTGGACTCATTGATTTTGAGACCAACGGAAGCTGAAAACTGTTTCAGTGGATCAAGTATCTCTTTCACTCCGTTGCCATTTAATCCAATCACACAGATATCATCTGCATATGCAAGAAGTTGATTGGATTGTCGGAATAAGATATTGTCCTGAGGTGTTGCACTTTTACGAAGGATGTATTCCAACATGAGATTAAAAAGTATCGGGGACAGCGCATCTCCTTGTCGAACACCAGAAGTAATTGCAAAAGTTCTCGATAGCCTGTTCTCAACTTTGACACAGCATTGTAACTGCGTCATTTTTTGGTGTTCCTAAATATTCAAGCGCATACCAAAGCCTCTCTCGATTGATCGATTCATAGTCTTGCTTGATATCTAGGAATACCTGGTGTACATCGCGAGATGTTTCGTAGTACTTGGAAATAATCTTCCGTAGCGAAAAAACTTGATCAGTGACTGACCGATTTGGACGGAATCCTCCTTGGTAGTCAACGACAATTTCCTCCGCCAGAGGAGTAATTCTTCCCAAGATAATGTATGACAGTAACTTGTGTGCTGTGCAAAGGAGAGCTATGCCGCGATAATTCTCGCATTTCATGGTGATCGCTTTTTGAAAATTGGGCATAACGCGGCCACTTTCCATTCGTCAGGCATAACTTCATTTCGCCATACCAATCGAACAAGGTCGAAAAGACAGTTCCACAAAGTTAGCCCTCCGAATATCAAGAGCTCTGGTGAACGATTTTTCTGTAGTATCGGCATGGCCATTGTGAATTCCTCATAGGATGGACCCTCCATACATCTCTGCGGTCTGTATTTGAGGGTATTCAAACACAGCTTGTGATACATGTGGAACCTTAAGTAAGTCAGAAAAATGTTCACGCCATGTATCGAGTACCGCATCGATGTTAACACAGAGGTTTCCATCCTGGTCCCGAATGGCAGTTGACCGAGATCTTAAGGTATGGTGCAATTCGGTGATTCCTATAAAGAAACCACGCGAATTGTGCTCATTGCTGAGTTGTTGTACTCTTAAGACCTTGGTCTTCCACCATTCGCGTTTCTTCTGTCTATAAATGCGTTTAGCTGTCCTCCTAGCAAGAACTGCCTTGTGTTTCCTTGCAATTGTAAACCGAGTCTGCGCTTCATTGTGGGCTATATTTCGTTGCTCAACAGCAAGACGACACTCCTCATCAAACCAATCATTTCTGGGCTTAGTTTTCACTATACCGAGAGTGTGCTGGGCATCATCGACAACCGAGGTTTTCAATACTTCCCAGACACAGTTCACATCATCAGATTGGTAAGTGGATCGTAAAATGCTATTGCTGACAAGATCTTGATATTTTCGTTGCGTTTCTTCATTTATCAGAACTTCACAGGAGAATCGCGTTTTATATTCTCCTGTCCTCCTTGACTTGTACGAAAATTTCCATCGTAGCTTTGCAGCAACCATAAAATGGTCACTGCCTACGAATTTCGTTGACGACCGATACGATCTCACGTCTTGGACAACCCGAGCCCAGGTTGTCCAAGACGTGAGATCATTGTAAAATGAGTCTTTATGAGAAATTATTGTAAAATGAGTCTTTATCTTGGGGTTGGCTTACATCAGTGGGCGCATGTACTCTAACAATTGACAGGTTGGCTAATCTCATGTGCAAGTGAAGCTTACACATTCGATTATCGACTGCCTGGAAGTTCAACACAGCCTTTTTAACCTTCGGCCCAATGAGAATGCCAACTCCAAGATTTTCGAGGTCATCTACACTGTGTAGCAACGTATAGCCCTGGGACACATGGGCTCCACTTTTAGGCCATCGAGTTTCTTGGAGCGCTATGAGTTCCAGCCGATACTCCTTTATACATGTGATAAGGCCGTCCAACGCGCCAGGTTTTCTTAGTGACTGCACGTTCCACGTGCTGATATTCAATCTCGTATCCGGGACTTAAGCGGGGGGTCATTGTTTTTTTGGCGGTATCCGATTGTTTTGATTTTGTTGACATTTTTAACTGTAATTGTTTTTTACGGATGCGGGTCGTCAGCCCAGTGATCCAACCAGATTTAGTCGCCTCCTACGACAAGCTCTGGATACTGTGGTGGTATTCTATGGATCTCATGTTTCGTTCGAAATATTTACGAAACATGATTGCCCCCACCCACAGGGTTTGTGGGACAAGCTATAGTGATGTGAAATATCGAAACCTTATATGATCTTTGGAATTCGCACTGAAAAAAAGACACTTCACCATATTTTGCATATATAGACTTAGATCTTAAGGCTTTAAAAGTTTAGTTAACACAAGAACTCGAGCCGGTCGATTATCATTTACGTCGTATCTTCGTTGATTGGGTCCTTCAAATGCATCAAAATGATTCGGATTTTCGTCGAAAATCCCATCATCAGTGATGTTACGGTTAATGTATTGCGCTACCGAACTATGATTAATAATTTTTATGTCGGAATGAGAAGATATTTATGTGAATGACGTTTATTTTTAGCAAGACAGCGCTACTTGCCCTGGAAATGTTTCCTGACCATGTTATTACTCGAATAGGTGATCACAATTGACCACCGAGATCTTGTGATTTAACACCTTTAGGCGTGAAAGATATATATTCTATACCAATAATTGATTGAAGACTCTTAAGATAGAATTCGTAAAGTTATCGAGGACACACAGTCGCAAATAAGCGTCATGGGCGTAGCCGTGCTGGCCATTTGGCTGATTGGTAATTGGCATACCTTCCTCTTTACAATGGAATAAATATTCCTTGAGTTCTCTTAAAAAATACTCGTTCTTGATCTATCAACTGAATTAACACAAAAATTAGTAAAATTTGAAGAACAAATCAGGAAAAAACCAAACAGCGAATCATTCACTTTCGATCAGACAAAGAACGAGAGTTAATAAAAACCTGATACGTAACATGAACGTCGTTCTTGAACCACCATACATCGCATGACTTTTTACTCGGATGTAAGAAACCCTTTCTCATAATCATCCGTCAAGTTCCACAATTCTTACACCATTAGATGACAACGGGTTTGACACTGCATACGTTTAGTTTATAAGCATTTGCAAGATATTTCTATTATAGAAGATGGATCAAGATAAGTCTTGATATCCACTCCCGCACTAAGAGTGTAAAAAGTTATTCATATTTCATGTGGTTACCTCAACTGAAATCAATTGCGTCTTGGTCTTTAAAACCAAAGAACAGATATTTGGGTTTGACCTAGTTAATTTTTCCAATCGTTATCGCACACCAGAATTAATCTAAACACTTCTCGGTAGCCCATTTTAAACTTTGTACATATTTTTTAACAAGTGTAAGTATTTGTTTAGTGTTCCTTAATATTCAAGGGTATACCATAGCCTCTTTCGACTGATCGAGCCATAGTCATAGATAGAGAATACATAGATAGAGAAACTACAGAGATTATAGATATAATACAGAGATTTTCATACTAGTCCCGAATTACAGTTGTCCCAAGTTTCTTAGGTAGGGTGCAGGATATGGCAAAATGTGGTGTCTCCTATAAGAAATCTGCCTAATTGCTGATTGGTTGTACCTTAGGATGTAACCATTCGTGCAAATAAAACCCAGAACAATGGAAAAGAGCTTGGAAAGACTTGAAGTATTACTGTTTACTCAACGTGAATGTTAGTAATGCATATATTGCTGACCTTCCAGTTCCTTTTTAGTTTTAGAAAATATGTTATGTAGTGCAAACTGAAGCAATCAAGCACCAAGCAGGATCTTTTAGAATCACGATTTAATTAATGAATATTATCAAAAATTCAAATTTTAATGTCACACGACACGTATAATCCTATAGAAACTAACGAATTATATAAAAAGAAAAGAATCTGTAAAGAAAATTAACTGTTTACAAATTATTGCTTATTGGGTTTTAACTCAAGCCATGTCTTCGATTTCTCTCCTAGACATGGAGCTCATTCTCTTCCCAGTACACTCCTTTATTCTCCGTACAACTTGTTATTTTGCGTGAGTGCTGGGGCGTGAAACGTTTTCGACACTACTCTAGGTCATAGTTCAATTTAAAGCTGACATGGTCACCAATAGTTTGTCAGAGAACCATAAGAAATGTTGTTTCTATACTAAATACGGTCTTTTAAAAAGCTTCTTCTTCACATGGGACTTTTCAATGATGCCGTGTGTCGTAGACGATGATTATCACCTAATACAAAAAGAATAAAAACGTCAAAAATAAATAACGAGTTCGGTAAATGAACGAGTTCGAAAACCTGTAAATACTGCTATAAAATTGCGATCTAACCAAATTACAAAAAAATAACTTCTTCTTGTACCAATCTCTGAGGAGACAACATATAAAATTAAATAAATGAAATAAAAATTATAAAATAAATTACAAATCAGAAAAATCAAAACTTACTCGCTGAATTCACATCACCGCAGCTTAACCGAGACAAATTAGGATATTACACGATCAGATAACCAAACATTGCATCTTCCTGTTATTGTATCTTCATGTTACCAAGTGCGTTCGATCGAGGCAACTTGCATTTGTAACATAAAATTGGTCCTTCGAGCCGGATTAGAGCACAGGTGAACCTAACCTCAAAATCGCAAGTATCACTTAATATCTAATTATTATATAAAATTAAAATCAAAATATAAAGATCAACGAATTTACTTAATTAAACAAATTAATATATTAATAAATAATTAAATTTAACTTTGTAAAATTATATACCAAAATTAAAATTATAAATAAATTCGTATTTATAAATCAGTGATCAGTGAAAAATACGTGTTGTGATACTCTAAATTGTACAAAATGGCTGACTTAAACACCCTGAGAAAACGACGGTCTTATATAAGGGGAAATATGACCAAATTGTTGAACTTATTGTTGATGTTTATTAATGCAATAAACATCGATACGAGTTTAGAGGACATAAAGGTGAGACTATCAAGTGCCGAACGATACCGTACGGAATTCAACGAGACTGAAGATAAAATAGTCACGCTTAAGGGCGATGAAGAATTGGATTCCGAATTTGAAGACAACTACTATAAAGCAGTCTCCGGATTAAATCGAGCATTAAGAGCAAAATTTGACCCAACGGTATCCCTAAAGGAAACGATTCTCGACAATTCAGCTATAGGAGGGCCTATGGATGTGAGACTCCCGAAATTATCAATTCCAGCCTTCTCAGGAGACTACACGGAGTGGCAATCGTTCTACGATTTGTTTTGCTCCACCATCCACTACAATGCAAGACTTACAGCCTCTCAAAAATTGCAATACCTCAAGGGCACACTACGGGGTGAAGCAGCAAGCCTATTAAAGCATTTCAGCATCACGGATGCTAACTACATCGAAGCCCTAGTCAAGTTAAGAGAGCGGTATGACAGGAAAAAACATACAATCCACGCGTTCATCAAGAACTTTATGACACAACCATCATTGAGTACAGCGAATAGTACAAATGTTAGACAACTATTAGACACATCTGACGAAATTCTACGTGGCTTAAAAGCTCTAGGTGAAGAGGCTGAATCAAGAGATCACTGGCTACTCCACATCATGATTAGCAAACTAGATATTGAAACAAATAGCTTATGGGCTCAAGAATCTTCTGAAATAACTCTCCCAACCGTAAAACAATTTTTTGAATTTCTCACGAAAAGAGTCGATGCACTGGATTCATTAAAGGGTTCATATAAACGCTATCAATCGCCAAACATTCATTCTAAACCGGTGGCGAGAAGTCATGCTGTATCAAGTTTTCCAGAAAGTCAAGAATGTACGCTGTGTCCCAAATCTCATCATAGACTTTTTGAATGTAGCAAGTTCAAGGAAATGCCTATCGACGAGAGAAGAAACCTAATGAAAACGCAGAACAGATGTTTCAATTGTCTAAACGATAACCACAATGTATACAGCTGCAAATCTAAATTTCGATGTAGACAGTGCAACCGAAAGCACCATACCTTGTTGCATGAGAACTCCCTAGATCAGAACCAATCAACAGTGGCTACATCCAACCTAAACTCCAACGAGGAAATCGCATTTAATTCAAGTCACCAAAATCTAGCTGCTACAACCAATCATGTGGGAAGTTCAGTATTACCCACAGCGTTAGTCAAGGTGTTGGACGCGAACAATCACTACCAATCGTGTCGCGCATTATTAGATTCGGGATCCCAGGGTTCTTTTATCACAGAAAGATGTGCGCAGAGACTACAACTCAAGAGACGTAACGGCAGATTAGCTATATCTGGAATTGGAGCTACCACCAACGGATATACTAGGGGAACAGTATCCTTAAAGATAACACCATGGAATAAAACCAACCCAAGTTTCCAGTTTGAAGCACTAGTATTTCCCAAGCTAACTACCAAACAACCCTCAATCACCGAACTTATTGATACAAGTGATTTTGAACAGTACCAATTGGCAGATCCATATTTTCATAAAGGGGCAGATATCGATATCATAATAGGAGCAGACAGTTTCTTTGAGTTACTGACTGAAGGAAAGATATGCAGTGCAAACCACTTGATACTGCAAAATACGCTTCTAGGATGGGTAATAGCAGGAAATGTCAAGAACACTCGACCAAAACAATCCATTACCATTGCAGTAGATAACTCAACTATTGAATTAGAGAACCTATTAAAAAGATTTTGGGAGATCGAAACCCTAGATGTAAATCGATCCTGCTTATCGCCCGAAGAGGAGTTGTGTGAGAAATCTTTCGCCGAAAGCAAAACGGTAGATGACGTCGGTAGAATTAAAGTCAGTTTGCCATTCAAAATGTCTCCGACCATCTTGGGAAATTCATATGCCACAGCTGTTCAAAGAATGCATTCAGTTGAACGGAAATTTGCAAGAGATCCGGAATTCGCTACGCTATATAAGGCATTCATGTCGGAGTATCTAGCACTCGGGCATATGAAGGAAGCAAATATTGATACATCCAAAGACCACAAATGCGTCTACTATTTGCCACATCACGGCATCATCAAGGGCACAAGCAGCACCACCAAATTGCGAGTCGTCTTTGATGGCTCGGCAAAAACTACATCCGGGAAGTCATTAAATGACTGTTTGGCGGTCGGACCGACCGTGCAATCTAGTCTGTATGAAATATTGTCGAGGTTTAGGAAATTCAAGGTAGCATTTACCGCTGACATTGAAAAAATGTATCGTCAGGTGCGTATAAATGAAGCCGATACCAAATTTCAAAGAATAATATGGCGAAATGACCCAAACCGCCCGTTTATCACCTTCGAGTTACAAACATAGTTACTTATGGAACTGCGAGTGCAAGCTATTTAGCCACCAAGGCAATTATTGATACAGCAAATACTTACACCCAAAACTTACCTCAAGCAGCGGACCGGATTAAACATGAAATGTACATCGATGATTTAATGACCGGAGCTGACACGATTGACGAAGCGCTTGAACTAAAACAAGAAATAAATCACATACTGTCTAGCTCAGGATTTCTACTACGAAAATGGCTATCAAATGAAAGTGTGCTTTATGACGATGCTGGACCGGATAATAAGCTAAAAACAGTAGAAATCGAAGAATCAAAATGCAACGCTATCAAGGTGTTAGGACTTCATTGGAACCCAATCAAAGACTGTTTCCAATTCAAGGTAAATTTGAATGACCAACCAACAACCACCAAAAGAGGTATACTATCCGAAGCTAGTCGATTATTCGATCCCTTAGGATGGCTGGCACCTATAACCATTGCGATAAAAATCTTTTTTCAAACACTGTGGGCCGAAAAGCTAGGCTGGGACGATCCGTTACCGTCAAAAATGTTAAACGAATGGTTAAGACTGCGAGGCAATTTACTGAACATCGAAGACATTGAATTAGAAAGATACTTAACCACCAATTCGTCAAGTAAAATAACCTTACATGGATTTTCCGATGCGTCCAAACAGGCCTACTCAGCAGTTGTGTACGGTAAGATCTCCAACTCAAACGGGGAGTCAGTAGTAAAATTGTTATCCTCTAAAACCAAGGTAGCACCGGTTAAACAGCTATCAATCCCACGATTGGAATTATGTGGTGCGTGTTTGCTTAGCAAACTACTAATAACCGTCAAACAAGCCTTAAAATCTGACATCACCGAAATAGTGGCATGGACTGATTCCACTATAGTCTTGGATTGGCTCAATGCACACCCCAATAAATGGAACACCTTTGTTGGCAATAGAACCGGTGACATCCTCACTCATTTGAACAGGTCACAATGGAGACATGTTGATTCCCAACAAAATCCGGCCGATTTTGCATCCAGAGGACTTGACTCAGAGAAACTGCGACACTGTGAGCTATGGTGGAATGGCCCCAAATGGTTACCCAGCAGAAAAGATTGGCCAAATAATGCAAAATCTCAACCAGATACATTGGAAGAAGTGCGCATACCCACTCAGGCATTAACCATCCAGGTTCCCAAACAATCTAGCATAATAGACGACTTAGTCGCACGAATATCCAGTTTCAGTACTTTAATCAGATCATGGGTTTATGTACATAGGGCTATCGATCTATTTCTCAAACGAATTCCAAAAAAATCCATGTCATCACATATAACCACTTCGGAAATACAGAGATCTGAATATTTCATTCTCCGTCATATGCAATCCAAATATTTTGATCAGGAAATAAGCTTGATAAAATCCCATAAGGACTTGCCAGCAACGAGCAAGTTACAATATTTCAAACCATTCATCGATGAATTCGGACTACTACGGGTCGGTGGCCGAATCACAAACGCGTCTATAACTTACAACATAAAGCACCCCATATTACTCACCTCACAAGACGAATTAACAACAACCATTGTCAGAGAACATCACCTACGCCACTTGCATGCTGGACCAACTCTAATGATGGCCACCTTACGACAAAAATACTGGATATTAGGTGCTAGAAACCTAATAAGGAAGGTAGTTCATAGCTGTGTAAAATGCGTGAAATACAATGCCAGAAATCTTAATCAAACTATGGGTCAGCTGCCTAATCCAAGAGTTGAATTGATCAGGCCGTTCTACAAAGTCGGCGTTGATTATGCAGGGCCTTTTCAAACATATACGACCAGGGGCCGAGGGCAGAAGTCGCAGAAAAGTTATATTTGTATCTTCGTGTGTCTTGCAACAAAGGCTATACACATTGAGTTAGTATCCTCCCTCACTACAGATGCCTACCTAGCTGCGTTACGAAGATTCATAGCTCGCAGAGGAATTTGCAAGGAGATATACAGCGATAATGCCACCAATTTCCTTGGCGCTCGCAATCATTTATATCAACTCTACACATTTATAAAACAAAACATGATTAATTTTTCTAAAACTTTATTAACAGATAAAATAACTTTCAAATTCATCCCACCAAGCGCACCGCACATGGGTGGTATATGGGAGGCTGCGGTAAAGAGTATTAAATACCATTTGAGACAAGTGACAGATGGTCATATCCTTACCATAGAGGAGATGGCAACGCTTCTTACCGAAATTGAAGCAATGTTGAACTCGCGCCTGCTCTGCATATTGGCTGACGATGAATTGGATTATCTAACACCATCCCATTTTCTGATTGGTCGACCATCAACGCAGCTTCCTGAGTACGATTTGACAGATATCCAAATATCTAGGCTGTCCAGATGGCAGATAATAAAACAGATGAATCAACACATATGGCGAAGATGGCATCAAGAATATTTGAGCAGTTTGCAGCATGCCTCTAAATGGCATAAAAATAAACAAAATCTTTGTATTGGCAATATAGTCCTCATTAATGACGGCAATTTACCACCATGTAAGTGGTTAATGGGTAAAATAGTCGAATTACATCCGGGAACAGACAATAAGGTACGAGTCGTCACAATCCAAACAACCAATGGGAAAATCAAGCGACCCATACATAAGTTATGTCTTCTTCCTGTAAGTTGAATCATCCGATTCAAAGGGGGCGGTATGTCGTAGACGATGATTATCACCTAATACAAAAAGAATAAAAACGTCAAAAATAAATAACGAGTTCGGTAAATGAACGAGTTCGAAAACCTGTAAATACTGCTATAAAATTGCGATCTAACCAAATTACAAAAAAATAACTTCTTCTTGTACCAATCTCTGAGGAGACAACATATAAAATTAAATAAATGAAATAAAAATTATAAAATAAATTACAAATCAGAAAAATCAAAACTTACTCGCTGAATTCACATCACCGCAGCTTAACCGAGACAAATTAGGATATTACACGATCAGATAACCAAACATTGCATCTTCCTGTTATTGTATCTTCATGTTACCAAGTGCGTTCGATCGAGGCAACTTGCATTTGTAACACCGTGTGTGACTAATGCCTTAAAGATTTTGATGATAACCTTCATAAGCAGCTAAACTGCTTTTTATTGCATCTGATCCTTTTTGTTCAATTCCAGGAATATTCTTCTTCATTTACAATACATCTATACTGCCTTCTCTGTCCTGAGTCAAACTGCTCGAGTAAGATAATGATGCAGAACTTGTTTGATGAAATTCTAGGTTTGCTCCATGGACCCTTTGGGGCATTGAGACAACTTTAATAATATACATTAGCTATACATTTTTTCTACCGGAAGTCTAACTAATGGTTGAAGGTCTTTATGTTGAAAATTAAACGTGTTCACCAAATAATCATAATATTGTAGAGTTATTTTTTATTGTGATACAATAAGTATTAGTTTTGTTAAAGTTACAATGTCGTTCTAATTGAGGAAATAACTAGGAATGATACGAGGTGAGTAGGACACATTTAAATTTTCCCATTCAATTCATCAGGCATCATTGTGTCTCTGATAGAGAATACAATCCCTAAATTGTATCTACAGTGACCACGTCGCGGTAGAATCTACGCACTCTAGTATCACATACCTCATCTTCGAGGAAAAATCGGGAATATAATAATTTGAACTTTTTGCAATTTGTTGTTATACTTATAAATTCCATAATTTCAGAAGAGTAGCTAGAATAGGGCCACACGTATTCTTGTGACTAGATAATATTAAAAATGGATTAAATGAGCCTTATGATGGGTTTCACCAAAGCGATATTAATGGATAACAAATGTCAGTATCTATTAATCGACTCAACCAGCTCAGCTGGTGGAATAAATGAATCAAAATGAACCCAAAACATCCGGCAGTGAAGATTAAACTGCTTAACTAGTACATGCTTGATAGAAGGGCAGTGAAAATTAGCGATTATATATCTTCTTTTCCCAGAGAAAGCGGAGTGCGGAAACTACACACTCAATCTGTGTAATTAATTTTGCTCTTTTTCTTTAATTGTTGCGATAATTTTTTTCATAATTAAAAATTAATTTTATCCGGGTGCTATTATTTTGGCGTTTCTTTATCTCCAATTATTGAGCAAAGGGCATCCACTAGACACGTTCTGATTTTATTAGGGGCTATTGTTTTCAGTTCATCCCACGTTTAACCGAGGTGCTTCGCTTTAACTAACGTCAGGTCATTAGTGGCATACCGGATTTAGTTTTTCCTTTGTGGATTCTATCCCAATGGTTTTCGTGTTATGTCATTCTCAGCATGTAACCGATTCATCTCCACTTGATTTCGATATCCCATTTCAGATTTTGTTTGCCGCAAAAGCTTTTCATTTTTTTTGATTTTACCTGGCCAGAAGAATTTTATTATTCTTCTCAGGCATTTTTGTGATGTTTTCTCAAAAAGATGGATGCATTCCAAGACTTAAGAAGCTGGTTGGGTATACGAAAAATATAATAACTGACGTCTTACTGGTCGTATATAATCAACGTATTTTTATGTTGATTGGTGTACTATTTAGTCTCAAAATGGTTGTTTTACTAATGCTTATTTTCTTCTGTACTTTCTTAAATATCATCTGCATTTTGTGATCTCATTTAGAGATAGAATAACATTTAGAGATGTGGTGTCGAGTTCGAACATAATGCGTAATATTCAGAATAGCAGCGGAGTTAAAACCTTGCATTTTTTCCACTTTCTTTTCGACATTCCGATACATTCCGCTTAGTTCAATTAGTTTTTTGGCATTGCCATTTCATAATAAACCGTAATTTCACTTCGACGGAAGTCTACAAAGCTTAGGTACAGTGGTGAAATACATTCATTTGACTGTTCTATGATGATATGTTGAATGAATGAATCTATGAATCCAATCCTGTTTCCAAGACGGCTACGTAAGACATACTGGCATGAAGCGAGAAGATTTCGTTATTTGATTGCATTTCTTGGAGCGATTACCGAAATTTGTTCTAACCCAAGCAAAAATATCTAGACGATGCAAATACCAAAGATTAACTTTTATAATAAGTTTACTGATAACATTTTGTCAAAAACACTATAAACATGGAATCAATTTTCTGTTTATTTATATTAATAAAAATATAAATATAAACAATGAGCCAGGATTCAAAATAGATCAACATCCACATTGAAATACATGCTATATATTTCATTGAGCATTATTTATATTTGCATATAAGCATGCACAATAGTTTACCTTATCGAGCTTTTAACTGTGCAACGAACGAGAAAAATTGCAGCACAAACCAATATAAGATAAAAAAATAGAAAACACAGCGATAAAAATGTAAAGGAAACCAATTTAATAAACAACTTCAATATATATATACAGGGTGGGCCATCTGTTAGTCACATTTTGGGATGACAATTCAACATTTTTTATTAATAATGTATGATGGTTCTACGCCTTTTTTTTACAAAGAATATATCGCTCATATCCCTATTACTGCTTCGCCTACAGGTCTGCATATAAACATCAAAATTTATGATGAATTTTCGGATCAATTACCTCAATTGCAGTTCGAATGTTGTTTATCAGTTGTTGAATTGTTTGTGGGTGATACACCTTACATTTCTAACAACCCAACAAACAATAATCAAGTGGTGTTATATGCGAGTTTCTTGGTGACCATAAGGAACTTCACAATTTCTTGAAATTATAAGATCAGCTAATTTTGTTGACAATAAATAGATTGTTGTAGGACTTATGTAGTATGTCGCTCCGGCTTGTCGCTCCGGGTCGTTCACATTTAATTTAATTAGGTGGTCGTTCACATATAATTCAGTTTGGGTCACTAACAACCATTGTAATCATTAACCTAATCGTTTTTTAAGAAAAACGGGAAAATGATGAAACCAGTCTCAAGAGGATTCATCGCTTTCCAAATGTGACAATTTTGCTTACTGACGTACCCACATTAAGATGAAAAGCCCGTTTCATTTCGTTCGAGCATCCATATGTATTGTGGTTCGTGAATTTTTAGTTTTTGTAAATTGGTCCATGCTTTTGGCTCAATACAAATACTTTCACCAACAGTTGCCACTGCATCAGAAATACGAACAGAAAGAATATGTTGATACGGATTGAAACCTACAATTGAACTAATTTTTTCCAAACAATCAATAATTTTGGCCAATTGCGTCGATAAATGGAATATTTTTGACTTATCATGTGTGAATGATTTTTTAGAGCAGATAACGTTAAGTACTAAAATTCATTGACAAGGACCTACAGGTGGCTCACCCTGTACTTGATTTTACAAATATACATGTAAGGATTTGTTCAATCAAACGAAAAGTTAAATAATATTTCATATTGTTTGATATATAATTTATTGAAAAACACATTTTTATTACATTTCCAAGTTTTTATATGCATTATTTTGATGGACTTGAATTGTTTGCATGTTTTTGATAAATATTATTGGCGATTATAGATTTTGTTGTATTAACTTTTCCATTTGCAATCCTGCAATAAAATATTGATGCATAAAATTCGTTTCCTTAAAGCTTGAAGCTCACTCATATTTTGTTACTTGACTGACAATCGATCATTTTATGTTCTCTTTTTGTTTGCTGTAAAGTATAAATATTTACCTGTAAGTTATACAAATGCATGAAATTTAACTAGAAATTGCGGATATTTAACAAGTTCATGGAAAAACTGACAGCCCGAACAGAGACTGGTGTAACTTTATGGGACTTTGCTTGTGGTGGATAATTAATTATGATTTCTAATATTAATGAAAACATTTAATCGCTGAAGGCTTGTAGATGAAAAAAATCTCACTAATCCGGATCCCATTTACATACTGTTTCGCATTGAAAGTTGTGTTTTGCACTTAAAAGGAATGAAGAATTTCGTTTAAGTCTCATTTTGATGTATCCTGGCTGGAATAGATTGGCTAATAGTGAGCGTTTTAATCTTTTGCCTTTTTGTAATAATAACAAATTATTCAAACGTTTTTCAACGTTTCTAGGATATAACGCCTAAGGTAGAAGCGGTGGATTGTCCACCTCAATACACCTGCATAAACCAAACTACATCAATATCCTACAACATTTCAATAGTAGATTTTTACTAGGAGGTGATTTTAATGAAAATGGTATTGACTTTCGCTCTAGACTTACAACTACAATTAGAATTTCTTTATATCTTAACAAGTTTTATCAAATTTTATTGAAGTAGAGGTATTGAAGTTTCTTACCCTGCTACAGTGCTACTTCCCATAAGCGACAAGATAATTAAAAAGAAAACGAGACCAACTCTTGCCAATAAAAAAACTAATTCGAAAAGCTTCAAATCTGAATTAGAAAACAATATCATACAACACGACTTAAACGGTACCAGAACTAGAAGAAGAGGTAGATAACTTCACTGATAGAATATTTTTGGAATAATACTAAAGGAACAGAATCCAATTATTGATAAGGTTCTATTAATAAAAATTCGGAACTTGGTATTAGAAAGAAAGTAAGCTAGGTGAACATGGCAACAAACGAGGAATCCATCTGACAAGACGATTTTACATAACAAACCACAAAATGTTAAGCGAGAAAAAGAATAAATTCCTCAATTATGCAGATCCAATCTACGCCAATCTAACGAAGTGATGGCTCGTGGGCTAGGGTTAATAAATCAAACGTTGAAGAATTTACTTATCATCTGGTTGGTTTTTTGAAACCGAATCGGATATTATTATCAAAAATAGAAGTAACGAACATGGGGGTAGGATTCCTCTAAGAACTTATAAAGAAGTTGTAAGGGTTGTCCTAATAATGAAAATTAGGACAAACTTAAGGAAAAGTTCACGTTTCATAATACCGATAAGAAGTTTGTACTGAGTTTGTCCTAATCAAGTAAAACAATGTAACTTGTTTATATGTATTTGTGAAATGTAAACATTTAGGCAAATACACTAAGTAATTGTTAAAATAAAATTTAAATGTTGCCATGTTATGCTAAATCATGGAAAAGAATAAAAAAATAAATAATATTAAATTAAATTAAAGAAAACTATATAGTAAAAATTTCAAAAACCAATTTGTTTTTTATTAAATCAAGAAGCACTATTCTAATATTAGATAAATATTTTCTAAACATACAAAACATTCTTAGATATAAAATAAAAGCGAGAAACACGAACACATGATAATAAACAGGATTACACATGAATGCAGGTTTAAAGATCATAGAAGTACTACTGACTGAATTACTAAGTTTCATAAATTTATCATGGAGCTCACTAAGTGAGACAGACGTTTATGTGAATTTATGTGTGTAAATGGTATGGGGTTGCTACTTAAGGGTAATACTAAATAGGCTTACAGGTTATTCTCATCGGTTTCACTTATAAGGAGACAGTGTAATCAAAAACCAAAAAGAGGAGAGCTGTCCTAAATTTATACAGCCACGTGATGCTCTATGGGTAAATCAAATAAATCATGCATTTGTCTCACTTAGTGAGCTCCATGGTAAATTTATGAAACTTAGCGATTGAGTCACTAGTACTATTATGTTGTTCCCTTACAAGTGAAACCGATGAGAATAACCTGTAAGCCTATTTAGTATTACCCTAAAGTAGCGCCCCCATACGATTTATACACATAAATTCACATAAACGTCTGTCTCACTAAGTGAGCTCCATGATAAATTTATGAAACTTAGCGATTGAGTCAGTAGTACTATTATGGTGTTCCCTTACAAGTGAAACCGATGAGAATAACCTGTAAGCCTATTTAGTATTACCCTAAAGTAGCAACCCCATACGATTTATACACATAAATTCACATAAACGTCTGTCTCACTAAGTGAGCTATATGATAAATTTATGAAACTTAGCGATTGAGTCAGTAGTACTATTATGGTGTTCCCTTACAAGTGAAACCGATGAGAATAACCTGTAAGCCTATTTAGTATTACCCTAAAGTAGCAACCCCATACGATTTATACACATAAATTCACATAAACGTCTGTCTCACTAAGTGAGCTCCATGATAAATTTATGAAACTTAGTGATTGAGTCAGTAGTACTATTATGGTGTTCCCTTACAAGTGAAACCGATGAGAATAACCTGTAAGCCTATTTAGTATTACCCTAAAGTAGCAACCCCATACGATTTATACACATAAATTCACATAAACGTCTGTCTCACTAAGTGAGCTATATGATAAATTTATGAAACTTAGCGATTGAGTCAGTAGTACTATTATGGTGTTCCCTTACAAGTGAAACCGATGAGAATAACCTGTAAGCCTATTTAGTATTACCCTAAAGTAGCAACCCCATACGATTTATACACATAAATTCACATAAACGTCTGTCTCACTAAGTGAGCTTCATGATAAATTTATGAAACTTAGCGATTTAGTCAGTAGTACTATTATGGTGTTCCCTTACAAGTGAAACCGATGAGAATAACCTGTAAGCCTATTTAGTATTACCCTAAAGTAGCAACCCCATACGATTTATACACATAAATTCACATAAACGTCTGTCTCACTAAGTGAGCTCCATGATAAATTTATGAAACTTAGCGATTGAGTCAGTAGTACTATTATGGTGTTCCCTTACAAGTGAAACCGATGAGAATAACCTGTAAGCCTATTTAGTATTACCCTAAAGTAGCAACCCCATACGATTTATACACATAAACGTCTGGAAGCTAAAGGTTAATTTATGAAACTTGTAGATTAAATTATAATATGGTTTTACTTAACTTATGCTTAACTTATGCATTTGATATGGTTGACTTATGCATTTGACACATTTCTATAACGAAATTCATTTAATCATCGTGTAATCGCCTAAATGTTTACATTGCACAATTACATACAAACATTTTGTTTTGTTTTTGTTGGTTTAGGACAAATTTAGTACAAACTTCACATCGGTGTAACGGAAATAAAATTCAATCTGAGGACAGCAACGACTCCTGGATATGACCCTTTAACGAGAAAATTTATACAGCAACTACCAAAGAAAGCTGTTGTTAAACAAACTCATTTGCCTAATGTTGTTATTCGATTACGGCATGTTCCTTCTGCCTGATCAGGTTCACAACAAATGATCAGGTTATAGAAAAGAAGTTAGGAAATAACCAAATTTGTTTGATCTTACTTCCAGAAATGTGGCAGAAGCTTTCGATAAAGTTTTGACACGAGGTTTAATACATAAATTAAATGTTATGGTTTCGAGTCATTATGTTGATTTATTGAAAGCATATATATCTGAAAGGCGTGTTAGAGTAAAACAAGAAGCTGAGTATTCTAAGGCAGAATTCTGGGTCCAGTCTGATTACATAAACAAAACAACGTTTACTGACGACACCGCTATACTAGCAACAGGGCAAACTGTGGAAGAGTCGGCTAATAAACTCAACCGTGCACTTGAAGAAATTCGTTAGTGGACCAAGCGATGGAAAACCGACTTAATGACGGTAAATCAATCAGCTTAAACGATGTTAAGGTGCCGTACGAGAACTCTATTAAATACTTGGTTATGACACTGGATGTTAAGCTTAAATGGAAAGAGCATGTGAAGAAAATAGAACCGAGCTTGATCTAAAATATAGACATTTGTACTGGCTAATTGGACCAAGGTTAAAATTAAGCATATACAACAGGTCCTAAAGCCGATCTGGTTATATGGCATTCAGCTTTGGAACTGAACTAAAAATACTACCTCTCAGCTACTGGATAACTAAATAAAAAATCAAAATTAAATGTTTTGCGTCTTAATTTTTGGATTATTGACGAAAGCACAATATCCATTCGGAAATATATAAGCTAGGTAGGTTCAGCGAAATGTTAAATATGAATTTCAGCAAAAAGCCCAGGTATGATGCATAAGAAGGATAAATTCAGCGACAATGACTATTATTCCAAAATAATACTGTAGGTCTTTTTTAGAGCCACCGCTGTGGTAACAAACGGCGTGTTATCTTGGTGGTGTAAAATTGTATTTTCTTTCCAATTTTCAGATGTGTAGTAATCTTTTAAATTAATTTTTGTTTTTAAAGATAATTGATTCACACAACCCAGTTACCATTACTTTTGCAATCAAAACAGCATTCCCCATTTTTAGAGTCGATTCCTGTATCGACTGTATTTTTGATTCTTATTTATTTATTTATTTATAAATAAGTCTACAAATACGACTTGACATTAAAAATGACGTAATAGTCAGACATATAAAATAATAATTAAAATCAGGAAGAAGCAAAGTGATGCTTCAATCTTCGTTTTAAGGTATCCTAGCTAGAAGTAAAATCGAACAGGTGATTTATCTGATTAGAGCTTTTGCACATCATGTTAATCGGTTCATTAAAACCATAGTTGGTTCTATGGACATCAACTTGAAAGAACTCATTTCTTCTTAGATCTCTACTGGGGGTCGATTCTGGTTCTGTGAAAAAAGTTGCGTGAAAAAAAAATTTTCATTTCTTTTTTCACACACGTTTTTCATTTTATATTTCACAAAACTAAATTATGCGATACCGACCAAATGGTGCAGTGGTTAAAGCTGCGGCAGTTGGAGCGGGAGGTAACGGGTTCGAATCCCGATAAGGGCAGGATGCAAAAGGGATTTTTCACCACACGATTACGATCGGTGGTTTGAATGAACACATCTATGACCCCCTGTTGGAGTGCAGAATTCATTGGCCGACCCATCTTCCATGTCAGTACTATAAGGTGTCATGGAGCTATGCAATGTGCAGATGGTTCTACGTAAATCGGACCTATAGCCGTACGTCCTCGATTTGGCAGTAATGGCGTAAGGTAGGACGTAAATAAGCGAACCGCGAAAGAGTTGGGAGTGCCTCGAGCCCCGAAACAGACTGTAGAGATAAAAACAAAAACTAAATTATGCGATTTTCGTTGACCTTACGAAAAAACTTGCTGAGTTACGCTGAATAAACCGTTTTCATTTTGGACTAGATTGCTGAATACATTTTGACACTTTATTATTAATATACATATGTCAAATATATTATTGTATTATCATTAATGATATTAATATTTAATTAATAATATAATGAGCTCTTATGCTCACTTTATTATAGAGAGCGGCAGAAGAAGTCAGCAAGGATGTATGTGCAAATCGAAAAACTGCAACACAAGCCATTTGTTTAGTTTGAAAGTGTCTGTTATTTTATTTTTTATTTCATTAAACTATTAAAAATATTTGCCAAAATATTTAGTTTTTGTTTTTCAATATAGTTTCTCTTCATTTTTATTATCTTGGCCAAACAGTTTTCTTCATTCATCACGTTTGGTCTGTTGCGTTTAGTTCTTCTGACTGATGACCGAGTAAAAGTTGGTGCTTGAGCACCACTGGCTGCGCTTTTAAGGTTATATCAGTTTCAATATCCACTGATGTCCCTGGAATTTGTGGAACCTCTTTAGCGATTCCCACTGATTCGCAAAAATCAGTTGATGGCTGAAAGCTGCTTGATGGTCGAATCTATGGACATAATCAAATATAAATGAAGTTTTGATAGCATTAATTAATTACACAATGGATTGTTGTGGGTTAAGTTCTAACAAATTTACGTCTCCATCAATGACTTATGGCATTATTCCTATCCCCTGTTCAAGTGCGGTTAATGGTTTTATGGCCTTTGACCTTCTTTCTCTTACAATGTGAAATACAAAATTCATTCGCCAACCCATCTTCCATGTCATTACTATAGGCTGGCATGGAGCTATGCAATGGACATATAGCCGTACGTCCTCGATTTTGTCGTAATGGTGTAAGTTAGGACGTAAAAACGAACTACGAATGAGTTGGGAGTGCTTTGAAGTTTCTTTTTTAGTTTTATTTTATATAAATTAGTTTTAAAATATATTTGAAAATCCATCAAATATAATTGTTTATCTAAATTGTACATTTTCTAATTTAAAAAGAAGTAATTCAACATAATTTTTGTATTTTCACAGCCAAAATAGTCGGTGAAAATTTTTTTTTCATATGAAAACATTTTGACGTATTTCTTTTCATTTCCATAGAACGAGAATCGAAAATGAATATTTCTCACTGAAATTACTTTTCACTTTACTTTTCACAGAACGAGAATCGACCCTCTGGGTACTTTAATTTATAAATTTTTTCAGTATTGATAGTGCGTCAATGTGACCTAATATTACCAACAAACGAACACTTTAAAAGCTCACGTCTATTTGCCAGAGTTGCTATTTTGTTTGTTTTGCAGCCATCCAGATATGGTGGTAAGCGCTGCAGGTTTTCATGGTATGGTAATTCGTAATCATACTCCCAACCGCTTTTCCAAGTTAAGTGGCGGATAAACTTTTTCTGAATACCGTCAAGTTTACTGATGTTTGTATCATAAAATGGACACCAAACAGTCACAGCATATTCCAATTGCAAACGTACGTATGCGAAATACAGAATCTTAATTGTCTCCAGTTCAAAAATATCTCCTGTCCATCGTTTAATAAAACCCCACATAGAATTAGATTTAGCAATGAATTGTTCTATATGTTTGTTACTGCTCATATTTTCCAGGAAAATAACACCGAGGTCTTTGATCTCTGATACTCGCTTTAGTGGCATATTGTTTACTTCGTAATGTTTTAAAACTGGATTTAATTTCCGGTGGAATGATAAATTCTTACACTTATTGATGTTCAGACAAAGTAGATTTGACTCACACCATATCACTAAATTGTCAATGTCCTCTTGAAGTTCCTCGGCATTGCTTAAGTTCTCGACAGTTCTATATACTTTGAGGTCGTCAGCAAACATTAAAATTTTAGAGTGCTGAATGACTTCAGTGATTACGTCGATGAAAATGGTAAAAATCGAAAGGCCAAGATGAGAACCTTGTGGAAAACCAAATGTAGCTTGAATTGGCTTGGACCTGATGTAACCAATGTCGATGTATTGGTTGCGGTTATTTAAGTAAGATTTAAACCAAGCCACATAGTTGTTTAAGAATTCAAATGAATATAACCGTTCTAGTGCTTTACAATGGCTAATGGAGTCAAATGCCTTGGCAAAGTCTGTGTACACCACGTCAACTTGCTTGTGGCTTTCTATAACTTTGATTGCGCTGCTGGTGAATTCAATAAGGTTTGTAGATGTTGATCTTTTAGGCACCACTTCTTTGAAGGAATTACATATTACAAGTTCCAATAATTTGGATAAAGATGAAATCGACGTTATACCTCTAAACATGGTACATCACTTCTATCCCCAGTTTTAAATAAGGGGGTTATTCTGGTTATCTTCTATATTTTAGGAAACTCTCCCAATCTCCGCGACTGATTGAACAGCATGCAAAGAAGTAGTTCCAAATTGGCGTAATCTTTTAAATACAAATCTGGTATTTGGTCAGGACCGCAACCATCGCCGAATGTTTTAACAGCCTTGTTTATATCTTCTATTGTGATATGTAGTATTTCAATGGACAGGTTCCCTACGCTAGCATGGTGGGGATTTTCGTATTTATTAACGTCTTCTGGTCTAAATACAGATTGAAAAAACTCAGTGAACATGTTGGATATGACTTGCGCGTCCGATGATTTTGAATGTCATATATGCAGGAAAACCGTTGATTTCACATTTTGTCTTAAAAAGCTCCAAAAGTGCTTTGGATCATTTTGAATTTTGTCTTTAATACAAGTTATGTAGGTCTTGTATTTAGTCTCAAAATAGTTTTCGAAATTTTGGTTACATTCTGCATATTTAAGCCTCGGAATATTGTTTTAATGTTTCTTTATAGGCTTTATCCTTCTTGTTCTTCAAATTGATTAGTTTATCGTCATACGATGATGGATATTTATCAAGTTTTACCGCAGTTATAGGGACATGTTCTTCTATACCTTGATATATGATTTTATAATATTTGTCTACATTTTCTTCTATATTGGTGTTTATTCCTTCATCCAGTCGTTCATTTGTAAATATTAAGTCAAGAGTTCTATCTAAGCCATTTTGTATCTGGCAAATTTGGCTCGCGTTTGAGTCGTTAATAGTATCAGTGAACAAAAGTTCCTCATCCGACGTAATATTCATAGGTAAAATTTCATCCAATTCCTCGTCTAAGGTCCAATTAATAGAAGGAAAATTGAAGCCACCCGTGATTAAGATAATATCAGATTGATTAGCCATATTGTTGATTTCTACAATTGAGTCGCAGCATGTAGTATACGATAATATCGATGCGTCAGGTAGAATATATCCAAAGTAGATGTATAATGTCGTTTTGATAATCGATATTTTTACGCAAAATTGTTCAATAGGCACGCTTTTTAATTCAACGAGCTCAAAGGGTACAGAAGTGTCAATAGCTATTAATACTCCACCACCAGTTCTTTAAGCACTGGTTTCTGGTGAACGATCTTACTGGCTGGAAAACACCTTACTGGCTGGGAAAAAAATCAGAACTCAGAATCTCTTTGTTGAATGACCTCTCACAAATTATATATACGGGAAATGATGTTTTTAAAACGAAATTATGACATATGGCAGATTTCGACGACATTTTATTTACATTTTGAAAATAAAATGTAAGTTTTCTTTTCCTCAGTGCGTTGGGTTTCAAGGCTCTATTACTCGGACTTACTGATTTGTCTACAGGTTTATGCGTAATTTCGTGTAGATTCTGCTCATTTGCATGGATAGCTCTATTTAGCAATATGTATTGATGTATTCAAGTCCCATTATGGATATGCTCATTCGATCGAGTTTCTGTCCAAAATAGAGCAAGCACATCCCTCACACGTAATGTTTGTTGATTAAATGTGTGATAAAACACGTTCTTTGGTCATTTTGATAGTTTCATTTATCACTTAAACTTCAATACAACGGTTGTTTAATACCATTTGGTGAGTTTAGGCGATGTTATTATCAGTGGCTGCATTTTATCGACAACCCGAATGCTGGTACTATCAAGTTGAAATATACAGCAGTCCAAAAATTCACGCTGGTTATTCACGTACACAGCGAGCGTCCAACGCAAGAATACAATTATTTGACTGCCTAAGAATTTACGTCGGACGTTAAAAAGCTGTCACATTTCTATTGAAAAAAAAACAACTGGGGGAATTGTGTTACTGAGTCATAGATAGCCAAGGTTGTTTTGGTGCAACAGAAGAAAAATAGAAAGTGAGGGAAAACGTTAAGACTTCTCAATTAGCCTTGTAATATACTTCTTGTAATATATATATATATATATATATATATATATATATATATATATATATATATATATATATATATATATCATGTCAAAACATAATATTGGCTTTGCTGAATTACTTTAAACTGTTATACTCCGCAAATTATAACACGTACTCGGTCTGTAGGGAAAATTAAAATTCCTTTGTCATTCTCATATTTAGTTAGTTGTAGTCGAGCAAGCGCCAAGCGAAAGACAAATCAAGATAAAATACATACTACAAAAATTAGAATTTACTGTATAAATATTGTTGTTAATATATTATTATTAATTTCAAAATCAACAAAAAATCAATTTGTTAATATTATTATTTTTGAGCGAATAAAAACATCAGCTATCGAAACATTGGTCCTTCGAGCCGGATTCTCCAACGAGACATAATTTGAAGCCTTTATATTATATCAACACAAATAAAATCGGGCGTTTAGCAGACATTACAACTGATATCAGCTTATATACAGTGAAACCAGTTGAGTACAATCGTTTAACTAATTCTTCCTGTCTGTAACGAACCTCGTGTTTTTCTCAATTGCAACTTAGTGAAATCTACGCAATTTTGTTAATGCTGTAGCTTTATCTATCCATTAATAGCTGTTTGTACTGCAAATAGGAAACACACGTGTTTTCGAAATTCGTATAATCTGTTATATTAAAGTCGTGTACAAGTGTTTAACTAAAAATAAAATGTCGGAAGCGGAAATCAAAGTGTGTAAAATAAAATTAAACATATACCTGGAGTCAATGCAAAAAATTCGGATTTATGCTAGTGAATGTGTTAAATCAGGTAAAACTTGTATCGAAAAGCTACATGTTCGTATGAAGCGTGCTGAAGAATTATTATCTCAATTTCTTGATACCGAAATTAAATTATCCGGATTTGATTGTAATGAAACCTCAAGGTTTTCTGAGGTCGAAGAACTTTATTTTTCCGCGATGAGTGATTTCAATGAAATAATATCGAAAATTCAGCAGCCAGAAGCCACTGATGCCTCGGGTTTCCAATCGTTCACTAGCACAACTGCACACAATCTTGGTATGATAAGCGAGCCACGACACATTATTGATATAAATTTACCAAAGATAGAAATTCCAAGGTTCTCCGGAAGCTATGTAGACTGGCAATCATTCTATGAACTATTTACACAGCAAATTCAAGAATGCCATCGATTGTCGGACGTTCAAAAATTCCGATACTTGAAGGGCTATTTAACCGATGAGGCAGCGGATCTTGTTAAACACATGAGTGTTACATCCGCAAATTACATCGAGGCTTTAGATAAATTGCAAAGGAGATACGATCGCAAGCGCTATATCGTAAATTCGTTCATTAGAAAATTTAGTGAGCAATCCGCAATTCAACAACCAAATTCCAACAATATTCGTAAAATTCACGATGTCTGTGATGAAGTCATAAGAGGGCTGAAGAGTGTAGGATCCGAAGCAGAAGGGCGTGACCCTTGGCTTATCTACTTAATACTCGGCAAATTAGATAACGATACAAAGAGTGAATGGGCTGAATATTCACCTAAGGATGAATTTCCCAGCTTTAGCAAGTTTTTAGAGTTTTTGTCTAGCCGTGTTGACACATTAGAAAGCTATGGAACGACAGTAAAATCTACAAATACGAAGATAGCCCGAAATGTTAGATCATTTGCCACCACAACAATACAAAAATGCGAATTATGCGAGGTCGAAAACCATAAACTATACGAATGTAAAACCTTTAATAAATTATCTATAAATGAACGTCGAAAATTCATTACTGACAATCAACGATGTTATAATTGTCTTAACCCTGGCCACAACGTGTACAATTGTCGATTTCGAGGTCGATGCCAAAAATGTTATCGTAAGCATCATAGCCTCCTTCATGAAGAAGAATTAACGAGCAAGGCCAACAATGACAAAAGCGATCCGTCGAAAGCTGAAAAGGTTTCCAATTTGCACTGCACTAAACCTAACAATGTCTGTATTCTACCTACTGTGTTAGTTAACATCCAGAATTCAAGGGGGATACTTATATCGGTCAAGGCTTTATTAGATTCAGCTTCAGAAGTTAGCTTCATTTCCGAGCGGACATTCAAACTCCTTGAACTACCGAAAAACACAAGTGCCATTTCAATAAAGGGTTTGGGTTCCACAGACGTCGGCAAAACCAAGGGCATAGTACAACTCAGCATTACCAATGATGATCAGACGTATAAGTCCGATGTAAATGCCTATATTGTACCCCACATAGCAAGTATGCAACCGAGTTCGATGATAAGTGATAAAAATCTTCAAAAATTAAAATATTTAAAAATGGCTGATCCTAATTGGATAAATGGTGGTGATGTCGACATGTTGCTTGGATCGGATATCTTTTTTGATATTTTAAACGATGGGAAAATTCAAGATGATCAAATTATTGCATATAATACAAAGTTTGGGTGGATTCCAGTGGGTAAATTAAATGTCGATTCAACCTTCGTATCCACTATTAGCTTGAACGTAATGATAGATGTTGATTCTGTGCTAAGAAGATTTTGGGAAATTGAAAATGTACCCAAGCCCATCGAGAATCCAAAGGATGATACTTGTGAGCGACTCTTTATGGAAACAACCAAATTGGGAACGGATAACAAATTTATTGTGCGCTTACCATTCAAAATTAATCCAGAACAGTTAGGATAAACTTATGATATTTCGCTAAAACGAATGCTGTCAATGGAGAGGCGTTTTCAACGAGATGCCACTTTTAAGGCTCTCTATCATGATTTTATGTCTGAGTATGAAAACCTTGGTCATATGAAGTTAATCGGAAAACCAAATCAAAATCAGTACTATTTGCCGCATCATGGAGTACTAAAGGAAAGCACAACCACCCGTTTAAGAGTGGTATTTGATGGGTCTGCAATGTCAACAACCAACTTATCATTGAACGACATACTGGAAACAGGACCTACAATTCAGTCAACATTAGTTGAAATCATTTTAAGATTCAGACAGCACAAATATGTACTGAGCGGAGACATCGAGAAAATGTACAGAATGATTTGGGTTGATCATGAGGATGCCCAATTTCAACAAATTCTATGGCGAACTAATTCAGATTCACCAATTCAAGCTTATCAATTACGTACTGTCACTTACGGTACAACTTCCGCTTCATATTTGTCTACCAGATGCATTAAAGAAATATCTAATCGAATCGCCGCAACTTATCCAAAAGCCTCAGATATTCTAGCTATGGATGTCTATGTAGATGATTTAATGTGCGGAGCCAGTACAAAAGTTGAACTAATGGTCACAAAAAATATATTGATATCCACACTGAAACAGTTTGGGTTCAATCTGAGAAAATTAAGGTCAAATAATCACGATATAGCTGCCGGGATAAATGGAATAAATGAAACAAATAATCAAAAGGAGTTCTCAAATGAGAGAGATATATCAAAGGTGCTGGGCCTCATTTGGGATTCATGCCAGGATGAGATTTCATTTAAATGCGACCTACATGATGATCCTTGCTTAACTAAGCGTGGATTATTGTCTGACGCCAGTAAATTATTCGACCCACTAGGATGGCTGTCACCATTTATAATTAACATCAAAATTCTATTTCAAAGGCTGTGGTTAGAACCAATAACATGGGACGACCTTCTACCACAACACACTAAACGAGAGTGGATAAAATTGAGAGAAAGTTTGTCACAAATCAGCAAAATCAGAATTCCTAGATGGATAAACACTGCAAATAAGGTTAAACTATGTGGCTTTTGTGACGCTAGCGAACTAGCATATTCAGCTGTAATTTACGCGGTTTCCGGGGAAGGTGGTGATAAAAAATCTACTATATTGATCGCTAAAACTAGAGTTGCACCTATCGATCAAATCACATTGGCGAGACTCGAGCTTCAGGCTGCTCATATGTTAACACAACTTATGACATTTATTCAACAAACAGTTACCATCCTTGACTGGCTTTCATCTCTACCCAAGCGTTGGAAAACTTTCGTTGCCAATAGGACGTCTTATATATTATCACATTACAACCGAAACCAATGGCAACACATCTCTTCCGAAGAAAATCCTGCCGATTGCGCTACACGTGGGTTGACCATTGAAGAATTAACTACTCATAAATTATGGTGGACTGGTCCGAAATGGCTCTGTGAAAATGAATCAAATTGGCCAACGTACACTGCCAATCAGTCAAACCATGATGTTATTTATGAAGAGCGCAGCCATGTGAGTTCGTATCTACTGATCAAAAATGACTTCCTTGAGCAATTTATTTTGAGATATTCAAGCTTTTATCGAATGTGTTACAATTTAGCCATAGTCAACAAGTGTGCAGCATATTTAAAAAACAAATTCAAAGACAAAACGATTAGTTCGTATTATACGCGCAGCCAAATTAATCAAATGATAAGACCATCACCAGATGAAATTAGAGCAGCATCGTACAGCATCTGCCAGCATGAACAACAGCAGCATTTTTCCGAAGAATACAAACTTCTAGCAAGGGGAAAGCCTATACTCAAGCATAGTCAATTAAAAACACTTAACCCTTTTATTCACAAGGACAACTTAATTCGATTAGGTGGCAGACTAGGCAATTCCGAGTGTAATTTAAATACACGGCATCCCATACTACTACCATATAATTCAAAAATTTGCAAACCGTTAGTAAGAGATTATCATCAATTTTACTGCCATGCTGGGGTTGGACTCTGCCTATCCATTCTACGTCGCACATATTGGATTTTAAAATGTAAGAATGTCATCAGAACGATTATACACAAATGCATCAAATGTGTTAGAGCTAATCCTACTAGTGAAAAACAATTAATGGGAGATTTACCATCATGCCGGGTGGAGTATACACACGCATTTGCTAATACTGGGGTTGACTATTGTGGACCATTTGAAGCTCGAGTTATTAATCGTCGAGGTCAGCCGACAACTAAAATCTATGTATGTCTGTTTATCTGCCTAGCTACAAAGGCAGTTCATGTTGAGATAGTATCTAGTATGTCAATCGATGGATTTATAGCAGCTCTACAGCGGTTTATTTCCAGGCGTGGGCGCTGTAAAAATATCTATAGTGACAACGGCACCAATTTTATTGGGGCTAACAATAAATTGAGGGAGTTCTATACGTTTTTCAAAAATCATACTGATCACATCTATTCATATCTTTTAAGGTGGGAAATAAAATGGCATTTTATACCTCCAGCTGCCCCTCATATGGGCGGAGTATGGGAATCTGCGGTAAAGCTGTTAAAGGTGAACATGAAGAAGATTACAAGTGGTCACATACTATCCCTTGAAGAGTTTAGCACACTTGTAACCAGAATTGAAGCCACAATTAATTCGCGTCCATTATACATTGAGTCGAATGATGAGATGGATGTAATTACACCGGCACATTTCTTAATAGGGCGTGGACTTATAGATGTGCCTGAAGTTGAAAGAATCGAAACCACAAGCAAATATTCCCGTTGGCAAATTGTCAGCCAAATCTATCAACAATTCTGGAAGCGCTGGCACAGAGATTACATCACAACCTTACAGAAACGAACAAAATGGTATAAGACGTCACAAAATCTTAAAATCGGTGATATCGTCCTGCTGCTTGATGATAAGACATCTTCTGGCTACTGGCCATTGGCCCCTATAATAAACGTACATCCAGGGCGCGATAACATAGTACGGGTCATCACAATTAAGGTAGCTCGCTCAAATACTATCTTGCAGCGGCCAATATCAAAAATATGCAAGCTGCCGATCAACGAAGAAAATTTAAGTGAGCTGAATCAAAATGCTTCAGGGGAGGCGGGATGTTTTGGTGCAACAGAAGAAAAATAGAAAGTGAGGGAAAACGTTAAGACTTCTCAATTAGCCTTGTAATATACTTCTTGTAATATATATATATATATATATATATATATATATATATATATATATATATATATATATATATATATATATATATATATATATATATATATATATATATTTATATATATATATATATATATATATATATATATATATATATATATATATATATATATATATATATATATATATCATGTCAAAACATAATATTGGCTTTGCTGAATTACTTTAAACTGTTATACTCCGCAAATTATAACACGTACTCGGTCTGTAGGGAAAATTAAAATTCCTTTGTCATTCTCATATTTAGTTAGTTGTAGTCGAGCAAGCGCCAAGCGAAAGACAAATCAAGATAAAATACATACTACAAAAATTAGAATTTACTGTATAAATATTGTTGTTAATATATTATTATTAATTTCAAAATCTACAAAAAATCAATTTGTTAATATTATTATTTTTGAGCGAATAAAAACATCAGCTATCGAAACAAAGGTGGTGGAATATTTCTCATCATATACGAGTACACATATATAGTTGATGACATATACGAAATAAATTTAACAAGATTGCACTGCTTAGGCTAATTCAAAAATTGGTTTTGTTAAAAGGTTTTCTGAAAAGTTTCACATCTGTCATTCAGGCTTTTTATGTCCCATATACTTGAGGTGTTTCTTAAATTTATTTCCCGAAAATATAACAATTGTTAAATGAGATTACTAACGGAGCCAATCTGTCATGGGTTTATGCTTGACTTTTGAGTCTTAAAAAAAAAATGCGAGAGGTATCTTAACTTCATGGAAGAGGGTAATGTTTATTCGATATATGAGTCTTTGCTAGCAGGTTTTATTTTAAAGAATTATTTCTTATATTTATCTTGTTTTTGAAGTTGGGTTTTGTTATTTGTTTTTTTGAAAATAACTTGTATTTATAAATATTTTATGCTATTTTATGCCTAATGGAATTTTTTTAAATGTTATTTATTTCCAAAAACTGTTTTGATGTATCCTCCATCATAAAAAATTAATTTACTAACAATTTAAACATATAAACAAACAAAAATGTTAGTATCATCGCGTTCTGTAACTCTCAGTATTGTTCAAACAGATATACCACGGTTAAATGATAAAAATTTTATAATAATTTTAATAATAATTTCTCAAAGTACTTGTAAATAATAAATAGAAACATTAGAGTAACTGAACAATTCTAGACATATTCATTCTCAACTTTATATTACCCTCATCTGCAACCATCCTTCGAAATATCCAATTATGCTGCCTCAAATAGTCTATTACTCACTCGAGTTTGTCCGACTGTTGAAATTCTGAACCTTTTCCGATCGTCCTTTTGATATTATAATATTGTTCGTAATTTTGTTATTGTCTAATTATCTTGCTATTAGATTCTACGGTACCATCATCAATCACTGTTAATTTATTCCATCAGAGTTTAATAATAGTCTTTTATCCTCTTTAAAAACTTAGTAATAACTGATAAATTTGGATTCTTAATTGGTTTCGTTTTAAGTTTCTCTTTTGTCCGCCATTTTCGGTAATCGGGTCACGCTAGAAAGTGGGAGACATACAAGCTCCTTATGTGTCTCCCTCTTTCTAGCATCATCGGTTTGCCGGTTTTCTCCAGATATATTGAATTGGTGGAATCCATCTGCCGAATACTCGTACAACATCTCGTCTTATTCTCTCCTTCTCCACCAATTATTTTCTTGTTTCTTATGTTTCTTCCCTGGAATGTTGTCTACTGAAGGTATTATGTCTCATGCCATGATGATGGTATTTACAGTTTCATTGCAGTGTATGGGATGGTTTACGAAAACGTCTTATATATTGATATACTCTATATACTGATTTGCCAGGCTCTCTTAACACAGATACTATAACACTAGAAAAATACATACTGGAGACACTACGCAACTAGTGGTGACCGTACATAGTTCATAGTACAGCCATGTCTTTATGTATTAGGCATGAGCATTGCTTATAAATAGAACCACTGCCGGTGGTTTTATTATAAATAAAATATTAAAGCGTTTTGCAATTTAAATAAACTGGTATAAAAGGTTTTCCAATAAGAGGTCTCATTTTGAATAGCCGGAATTGGAAGACTTGGATGTGGACGGTATTTATTTTCAGCAAAACGATGCTACGTGTAACACAAGCATCAAAACAATCACCAATGTGTAAGAAGAGTTTCCTGACCGTGTTACTTCTCGAAAAGGTTATTTCAATTGGCCACCCCGAGATCTTCTGATTTAACACCTGTAGACCTTTTTCTTTGGAGCCGAAAGATATGTGTACCAATGAGCCACAATCGATTCACAACCTTAAAGATGGAATTCGTGAAGTTACCGTCGAAATACAGCCGCAAAAAAGCGAATGAGTCATTGAAAATTTTATGAAAAGGGTATAGTGTTGGCTGATATCAAAATGAAACATCTTTTTAGAATTCCCTTTATAATATAAAACTCGTTTGATAAAACCAACAAAATTATGTTACACAGAATAAAGTTTTCATTTAATATTAAGTTGAAAGTTTTTTTATTAAATCTACCTTCATATGTAATGAAAATGAGTTGGTCATTTCGGATTTTAATTAAGTTTTAACTTTATTTAGGACCAAACCAAAAATGTTTAAACTATTTTGTTAGTTTTGAGATTCAGTAATAATATATATATAATATAATTTGGTTGCTTTCGTTTAGTCTTGCAATAAAAACAGAATATAACTAATAATTGGTAGACAGTTAAATTATATACAAGTAAGACGTTTCACACATGGAAAATAAATGTATAATTAATTTATTTTGTCGCAATTATTTGAAGAAAATATAACGTGTTCAAACCTCTGGATAGAGACAGTTCAATAAAAACCGATGTAACGTGATATTGAAAAAATAAAAGCACCTGTGGCTATGCTCTATTTCAGTAGATCATCTAATTGTTTTATTCTAAAATATAATACTGGCACAGAAAGATACGTCGGCCTGATGAATTCTGCACATCATCAGGTGTTTACAAATCACTTGCCGCTATGAAATAATTAAAATTCGCTTATGCAATCATCATCTATCGGGATTCGAGCCTCTAACTATAGCTCCAATTGCCAAGGTTTTAACTACTACACCATTTGGTCTGTAACATGTCTATCTTTATATGAAACGTTTAAGCCTTAACTGATCAAATTGCCATGTTAATTTAGTTTGACCACAATCCATGGCGTTTTAAAGTCTCTAAACCGGCCGTCTATAACCACATCTCAACTGAGATGTAACGAACCATTTATACGTATTGGATGCACATCATTGTAGGTGGTCAGGACATTCCAACGAATTGATTAAATGTCATCCGGAACATGTACTAGTACAGTTTAAGCAGTTTTGCGACATGATGAGCAACTCTCTTAATCATTAGGCGCCGATTATTGATAAATACATATTGCTTACTCGATTGCTTCCTTATTTAGAGAGTTTTTGTTTTCCATTCCTTATTTTAAAGGTTTTCTAGGAGATACGAGGTCGTATCAGAACTTGGATCTCATATAAAATCATCATACAGTAGTTAAAATGTAACCTTAAATAGTTTAAAATTTAACACTTGGTTTCATAAACCACTAAGGTGAAGACATTTGCATTTCATTGCCATCTATATTCCAACGTTCGAACTATGCAGAAAGAAAACTTATATTTTTCTAGGATATCACCACACCCAAACAATCTAGCACTGTATTCAACCAACTGAGATGATGGTGGGAAATCTGTCACTCGGGTCTAGATGATCCATTCAATATTTTACTGATTAATGATTTTCGAATGGTACATTAGATCTGGATATATATATATGTATATATATATATATATATATATATATATATATATATATATATATATATATATATATATATATATAATTACAATTCAAGTGATTGAGGGCTTCCACTCAGTAAAGAGCATTTTCTTGACTCATAATCAGATGCTTATTGATGAAGAACATCATACTGATGAATAAGAATTAACTGAAGAAAAAATGGATAACACCCAATCTACCTTACGAGATACTTCGTTAATTTGTCGTATCAACTAAAAAGAAGTACATTTCCACCTTCAATAGGCAAAAATTTTTAATGAACCATTGCTTTGCTTGTTAGGAGCACCATTTGCATAGTTCAAATTTTTGAATACCTTAACTCTCTTACCTCTTTGCCTACAAACTAATTTTGGAGTGGGGATTTTCGCTCATCGTCTTTATCGAAAATTTTCAGCGCTCATCACACCAATACATACAAAGACCATATAAAACCTGTTTTTTTTTGTTAAAGTTGGCTGGAACCCTTAAGTGCGTGGGTTTCGCACTCAAAGCCACATAGGGCCCATGGCGCAAACCTAGTATTTCAGCAAAGCCTTCAGGTGCGTTCTGTAACCTTTGCAAACTGTAGTAGTGTAACAGTTTCGATAAAAGAATACCTAACTATTAACAGAAATATCTACTTAGAGGCTTTGGGGCGGTCATCTATGGCCGGCTAGAGGTCAGGGTATCGGGGTGGGGCTTCCCAAAGCATAAGTAGATATTTCTGTTAACAGTTTGGTATTCTTTTATCGAAACTGTTACAGATGGCGCCCAATCACATGGTTTTTTTCAATTTTGTTTTTTTAAATTAGTTACAGTTATTTTCTTTGCTTTGTTAATTAATTTGGTTATTTTGTAAAGTTCAGTTAATTATTAAATTTCATTCAATTTCCAGTTTAAACCTCATCCTCATCCAAAGTTACGCAACTGTATCCAGATATTTTTTTGTAGAATCAGTTGTTCGTTTAACTTAATCGCTATTTTTGAATTTTCAAAAAAAAAAATAATAATAATAATTCTATTTCTCATTCCCTTTACCTTTTCCGTTAAGTGGTGTTCTGTGTCATTTACAAACGCGGTATTTCTATCAAGAATGTTGATTTTACTGTCAGCTTTGTGAGTGAAACAGTTATCACAACCAACCTTCACACGTTTATCGCAATGGCATCTGCTTAAATTAGTATAGACTCCATTGTTAGGCTAAACAAACCCGGAATTGAATGTTTTACCAACGCCATTACATCTGAATATATTTTAGTGTTCATTGACTTAATTGTTAGTTTTAGTAACGCATTTTCTTTCAATCTAAATTTAAAAAGGCAAATGTTTCCAATATACTTAATTGTTGATTCATTTGCTTTTAATTGTCCCTATAACCTCCATTTTCCTTTCTCCGTCAAGGCATGGATTAACTTACTAGAGAAAGAAAAACTTAAAACATTCCAATTAGACTATCAGGGCCAAAGTTACTTACTTCATCCTATATTTTTATGAATTATTTGATTATTATTGAACTTAAATTTACATATTTCGTGTCGTGATTAAATACTCATCTGACATCCAAATTTGATGTGAAAACTCTTATTGAATTTTTTTGTATCATTCAACTGAATCATAGTCTTAAAATAAATCAAAATGTCTAAAACTATTATTAAATCGGAAAACTTGGAAAATGACGAATTTTTGGTCGAATGTGAAATTCCTGGTCTGCGTGGTTCGCTTAAAACCCTATTTAAAAATCTTGATGCTCATTTAGTGTCCGAAGAAGAAAATAATCAACTTCGCCCCACGCAACCGCATAAGCTAGCGTTGGAAGAACCCTTGAACGAGATTAAACTGTGCACATTTAAATTGCAAAATATACAATCACGCAGATGACGCAGATAATCTTGAAGTAATCTTTTCCAAAGCACAACATTTGCGATATCGGCTTTTATGAATTGGTTCATTACCAATCGTACAAAATCAAACAGTGAAATTATCAATGATTTGCGATTCATTTTTAGATATTTGTAGTAAATTAGGATCTGATGCTCCTCCATCACTTAATGAATCTGTAGCTTTAGTCAGCGGCTTGCAAATTGATTTTCCAGAATTAAATACTACTCACATCCCGAAACTAGTAGATCCTCTCGAAAATGCCACATATCAAGGTTTTGTGGCTGGAACCCATAATCAAGGAGAGTTTAATATCGCTAATAATAAGGTGCACCGAAGTCCAATAACTCAATTATTGAATAGAGAAATCTTGTTCTCACCTCAACCGACTAACGTACCCAACGGTGCTATCCCCCAGAATTTGAGAGATGCAGCTTCCAATCAACCCATCAGAATCGACTCAAGTGGTGGTCAACGTGTTCAGTTTGTGGGACTTCCAAATCAACCACCAATTACGCCAGCGTTTCCAAACCACCAACAATTAAACACATCCATAAATTATCAATTTACTCCACCTCATAAATGGAAACTTAAATTCTCGGGATTGCCTGCTGATCCACCCATAGATAATTTCATTTTTCGAGTGGAGCATCTAGCCTCTAAGAATCACATTCCATCAGAACAACTAGCAAACGACATCTGCTTTCTTTTAGATGGCACTGCGAAAGAGCAGTATTGGTTGACGTTGAGATGCAATCCAAACAGTACGTGGAACGAAATCCGAAATTCGTTACTGCATAGATTCCAGGATAGACGTTCTGACCACGATATAAAACAATTGATTGAAGGAAGAAAGCAAAAATCGAAAGAACCATTTGCAGATTTCTACTATGAGATACTAAATTTGTCTTTACGTTTAAAGTGTCCAATCCACGATTTCGAGATGTTGGAGATTTTAAGAAAAAACATGCGTTGCGGTTTAAAAGCGCATTTGGCGGGCAGATATTTTACGTCAACATCGGAATTTCTACAAATATGCATCAGTACCGAAGATACGTGCAGAAATATTAACTACACTCCAGAAATTTCAATGAACATCCGGTTTCCACAAGTTCACGAGCTTGCGACTGGAAGTGGTCCCGTATTACCACTCTTACACTATAGTCAAGATACGTCTCCGTCACCAGTTCCGGCGTCCGTTTATTATGGAAATGTTAATGCCATTCAGAGCAAAGAGCCGCCAAATTATTCTGATCGGAATACAAATGTTAAACCTAATACACGTTCAACCCGGGCTATCTCTTGTTGGAACTGTACTCAACCTGGTCATACTTTTACAGATTGTGATGTTCCTCCTCGTGGGATTTTTTGTTACGGCTGTGGTGCACCGGATATCCTTAAACCCCATTGCTTCAATTGCTCAGCAAAACAGGGAAACCGGCCTTAGGAAATGAATACTGCAGGGTCGAATCATTTCCGGTTAATGCAACGACGACCGTACCATACACAGGCCAACGAGAGTTCAACCAACAAACACCATCAGACAATATAGCGCCAACCAATTTAAAAATAAACTCCAATGATTACTTACGTCGAATAAAACCTAGCTCGAGAATCATACGTTCCATCTTGTATTTTCGCAACAAAAAACGTCTACTATCTCAAATATCAGAAACAGTTATAAAGGTGGATAGCGAATCCGATGACAATCGCCCCTACGCAGATATAAAGATTGAAGGTATACACATGAGAAGACTTCTAGACAGTGGAGCCACAATTAGTGCCATGGGAAAAGCTTCAATTGAATTTATTGAACAGAACAAAAGACCTTTACATAAATTCCATGCTTACATACAAACGGCTAGTGGTTCACCTCAATATGTCTCAATATAAATGCTGCAATTACCTACAATAATAAAACACGAATTTTAAAATTACTTGTAGTGCCATCATTGCAACAAACCCTTTATCTTGGATGTGATTTTTGGGAAAGTTTTGGGATAAAACCAGTAATCATAGGAAAATTGAAAACAACATCCCTAACTAACGAACAACCAGAAGTGAAACGACACGTCTTGAATGCCAATCAACAACAACAGCTAAACTCTGTAATCGAAAAACTTCCAAATTTTCATAATTTGGGTCTAGGCAGAACCACACTTGTAACGCATAGCATAGACATAGGCGAGGCGACTCCTATCAAACAACGATTTTATTCTCGTTCCCCAGCCACACTTTATGACATGTATAAAGAGTTAGATCGGATGCTAGAAATGGATGTAATCGAAGAGAGTCAGAGCTCCTGGTGTTCACCAATGACTATTGTTAAAAAGGAGAATGGTAAAGTACGACTTTGCTTATATGCTAGGAAGCTTAACGAAGTTACGAAGAAAGACGCATACCCGCTTCCTATGTGACTAAATGTTGGTCCCTATCAACAATCCTTTCTAAAAATTTCAGAAAAGGTTAGGACAGACATATAGGTCGAAATAAAATGGAGTCGGTGTAATCCGACTTGCCAATTTTTGGATAAAAATTACTTTAATTAACTTAATAAAAATTACTCCAAGATTGTGGAACAAAACTAAAAGCGAAATAAGCCTGGAACAAATGCAATAAATGTTCCTTAATGAGAGTATATCCATGTTGTAAAATACTAGAAAGTATACCATCAGGATCGCCAAATTTGAAGAGTTTGAAAGCAAACAAGCTCCAACGTAGGACCTCATAATTAATTAACCTGAAGGCTAGGTTCCAATTGAGAAGTACCTCCAAATCGTATTTTACAACCCCGAAAATGGGTACGGAGAAGTAAGTCGCCAACTTCCTTTTTAGAAGAAGTGAACTTGCCATTGTGTAGACGGAGCGAATCAAGTTTACAAGTATTATTCCTGCTTATTGACTTGTTATGTCTAACTGCAGCAGGTAAGCTATTAATTTCACCACATAAGATTACCCAAGAGAATCTCTGTGATGTTCTTAATTCTTGTTTGTACACTTTCTCGAAGATAAGATCTTCTGGCCTTGTTCTTCAGCTTTCTGGTTATCTTCCTTCACCGTTTCAAAGCTGAGTACCACAACAATACACAATACAAAAAAAAATAAACAGTAATTTAATAAGATTTTACCATTATATTCGAATTTAACACATAAATAATAAACTTCCACCTACTGACGGACATCGTTTACACATACGTAATGGATCGCTACAATAAACCAGACAAAAACACTATAATTGATAATTATAATGAATTGATTGAAATATAATTGATTAATTTATTGTTTAGCTTGTTAGTATACAACACTAACCAATCGAAAATGAATGCCCTTAGGAGCTCTCCATTCATACTCCCAAACACCATTATATGGTTTTTCTAACATGAACACCAAATATATTTCTTCTTTGATTGCTGTACAAAAGTAACAACAACATACATATTATGCTGTACACAATATACATTTTTCCTTATTTCCCAGAGTCCCTCGGTCCATTATGCCAATCAATGATAATAAAACTTCAAAATAATTTAATAATATTTTATGATTATTAATTTAACAAAAATAAATATTATTTATGAATATTATTGCTTGCCAGGAAGATATTGACAAATAAAAGAACCAACGTAATTGTGATATGTGAGACATGTCACATAGAATGTTACGAGTTGAAGATTACTTATAAAGGACAAGTATAAGGTTTCTGAACGAGTCTGTACCGATAGCATTAAAAATAACGATTTCGAGTGTGCACCCTATAGACTCGATCTGTTAGCTGTTTTATTTCTGGATCATAAACAACGCAGCAGGGTTCGAACGAAGACGAATTTTGGGGCAGAATCAAAGCCATCCGTGAGAAGATCGGTCACATCAATGGATCATATGCATTCGTTGATGTAAGCACTTCTTGTTAAGAAAAAACCACTATTGTTCGACAGGTTTGCTTGACAACAAGAACCGCAATTGCAATATGGCCAACATCCTCGCTAACCAGTATCAATGATAGAAAGAAAACACTAACAGCTGTCACACAGTTGAATGGTACTCGAAGGAGTACAAACTGGAATAATAGCAAATACTCGACAAAGAAACATCCTGCACAAACGGGAACCAAAACGAGAACTTGCTATGAAGAATGTAAGTAAACAGAGCATTGGTTTTGGGAACTGCAACTTATTAGAAGCTTTAGTAGAACTTGCTAATAAACAATAAACGAACTCTTTAGATATTATTTACGGCTGAACAGTGCTCAACCTTAAAACAAGTCAACTAGAACTATGGTAATGTTGCCATAATTGCAGGTCCAATTAGAAGACTTAGTCTACTCAAGCTATGAAACTGATTGCCTAGCTAAGTTAGAGACGGACCCATTCATGAAGAAAGACCTATACAAGTCCGAAACCAGTTTTATACCTTAGTGGAAAAAAGCAGCCTCCGAAAGTGTAAGTTTTGGGTCTGTTAATGGCGGCTCGGATGAAGGCGTCCAGATGGACATCGTGAATCATTTTACTCAACATGGTGAACTAAGTTACTTCAGATAATAATATCGTTATTGGCTTTCTCAAAGTTTACTTTGTTGTTAAAGATGTGGATATTTTCACGTTAACATAAAACGTACCCGTATCTCGACCTAAGCTTGTCGTCGCAATCACTAGTTGAGAACTAAAAACCAAATTCAGGCTAGTTTTGAAAGGTGAAACCGGGTTTAATTACAAAACGAAATAACGGTGATTTTTGTGTCGCAGTGCAGTTGGGCATAGGTTGAGGACGTTGAGGACGTTGGCAGTTGAGGACGTGTACACTCACATTGGACATAGATGTATCAAAATCAGTTCTGCGATCAGACGTTATTTCAAAACGGGATATTGACAAATCAAAATGATTAATACTTCGAACAGGAATAAGTTAATCAACTTCTACTCATGGAGGTTTGAAAACGCAAACACTGAAAATGAGTGTATACTCGCATGCGATTTTAGGAATCAGAACTTGTTGGTCTTGAATCTCGGAAACCATACATTGCAATATGACAAACTTTCTGAACAATGTCTTTTGACTCCAGATACAACTCACGCAGTATTTCCACCCAACATGCAGTTATTAGATAATATTTAATGCAAACCTAATAAGATCGTAAAAGCTTGAATGCGTCTCCATCGGTGATTTTAGGATTGATAGGTCAAACTCAGAAAAATTTATTAATTATACCGAAATCGAATATTTGCCATTAAATATGGAAATGCAACATCTAAACCTAATATCAACTGAAACATTTCGAACCAACGTACGTATTGGTGCACATTGTAGGTGGTCAGTCTAGTGAATGCTTTAACATATATTCGCCTTTTATGTAATCAAGCAAATTTTCAAGAGTGAAACTAGGCTCAGTTAGAAAACATAGGTGATTGTTGCATCACAGTAGGAACATGTCAATCTGACCGTGAATGGAGCAATCGAAGGGAGTACGTTGAACACAGTTGTAATAGGTTAAATTGAGATAATTAACACTTTGAATAGCAATAAGTATGACATCGAGGTTTTTAATAGAAGATATTGAAGAAGTATAATCGATTTCAGGCTTCGATTTTAGGAATCAGAACCTCAATTTGTGTTGAACCTTGGAAACCATACACTGCGATATGGACCAACTTAGCTGGTGAGAGTATTAAAAGTGAGCAATTACTATTCAAAATGTGTCACAACAGGTTAAACATGTTTCCGAAGATTAGTAAACGATGGTTTTGTAAATCATGGCATCTTGGCAATCGTTGCAAGTATAGATCTATATAGATTTTGTTTTTTTTGAAATAGTTGGCAAACAGTTCAAAATTTCAAATTATATCCTATCTATAATAATTAAATCATATAAATACAATCCTCTATCAAGAGGACGAAAATAGTTAAGGTTGGTTTCTCTCTCCTATCACCTACATGAAAAGCTTTGCTATCGTGTATCAAATGTGTTATATACCAGTGCTAAGACCCGATGTTAAATAGGATTAGGGAAGAATTATCGTTTATAGAAGAAAAATTGTATGATTTTTACAGGAAATAGGATATCAGTAATAGTGGTATGTATGGTTTTCAACCAATCTTTTGTACCATTGCTACCGTTATATTTAATGAATGACTTCCAACTAAAATTTTTCCTGGTACGTGAAAAATATTTTTCGTACATCGCATGTCTAGATTTGGAAAATAAAATCAAAAGTGTGATTGGGCGAAACGAACGATATATTATTGCCATGAATCATAATAAAACAATAAATGCAAAACGAACTAATTCTCCTTTAGTATCAAGTTGCGCCATGGCAATTCATAAAACCCACAGTGGAACCTTCACTGAAGTTGTTTATGAATATGAAAGGACTCATTCTCTACCATTACTATATATGTTTCTCTATCACGAATTACCAGAATGGAAAGACTGACATAGTGCCAAAATATGGTTACAGTATTTGATAAATACGCCCTTTTATACTCTCTACAATATCACAATTAATCGTGGATTCATCAGTGAGGAGACTCTTACAGCTCAGCAACATACTCTTCTGTAAAACGACGTAAAATATTTAAGAATCGCACCTGGAGAATATAATGAACATTGAGCAATTACTCCGTACCATTTGTTGTATATCACTGTGAAGATTGTAAGACTGCGGATTCGAGACTGTTTGACTATGGCCTAATACCAATTTTAGAAGAGTACATCTATACAATTGTATTGAATCGAATCTTGCTTTCCTACGTTCAATACCAAATAAAACTTGGTATTGACCACAATAAAAATAAGATCTTTTCGCGATGATTCGACAGAAAAGCAGACCAACAGCTTTTATGGCACTTAGCGCCAATGAAATAGGATGGACGAATCTGATACAGTTGTTGTATAAAAGGCGAACAATGGAGCGGACATTTCAGAGCGTGTTGTGTCGGAACTAAGTTTCATTGAAAAAACACACATGTGAATGAAGATGCTGTGACTTCCGCCATCTTTTTTAATAAATTAGTTTATGTATTGCTCACAATATTACAATTGAAAGATTGTAGTTCTTTAGTTCTTTCGGTCGCTACAGCGTTGCTGAATACTTTAAACGTATTGAATTCCAGCATCGCGGAGTACCACATGTACATATATTACTGTGGCTTTAAAATGGTCCAGATAATATGATTGAATACACATTCACATCCTATAAAAAGATGGTTGCTTATAAACCGCAAAAATGCAGATTTTAAGCACCCTGTCGTAAAACATTGAATCTTACACCGACGCAAAAAACAGACGAACATTTGCAACGATATGCTATAAGAAATGCTGAAATCAATTAAATAAATTACAATAATATTGATGACTCTTACGCAAAAAATAATATTCAATCGAAAAATATTTTATAACGCTGTGAGGAGACCTGGGGCCCTATTTCCGTACACGAATACGTACAAAATCTGAACGAATTCGTGTGATTCGTATTTTCGTATACGAATACGTCCAGTTCCTATACGAATTCGAGTAAACATGACACGTTTCAAAATTTCCCCTATCGGGCTACACGAATTCGAGTAGTTTTTGTTCGTTCATGAACGAATATATGTTCGATGACATTTTAGTTAACGACACCATATATTAAACAACAAAAATTGCAATGTAAGTAAAATTTGTTTTTATATTTTTATGAAAATCATATCATTTATTGCTAATATGCTTAAGAATATTTGTCATATATGTATATAAGAATTATTGTTACATTCATATATTAATTTACACGTTCAATAAACGTATATATGTTTAACTATTATTGTTTATGTATTTTAGGGCAAAAATTACTACTGTTAAACAGTTTGAATTGTTAGTGTCTTTTATGGAGGAACATCCCGCATTAGCCAAAGGGTATAATGCGACCGCCGATGCCCGCAGTTCATCCAAAACACTATGGAATGAAATTAGCAATCGGCTAAACTTTTATGGACCGCCAATTCGAAGTCCGGACCTCTGGAAAAAGGTGTGGTCGGACTTCAAATTTAATATAAAAAAGAAGTTGAAATTAAATAAAATAAGCTTGTCTGAGACGGGGGGAGGCAAATCCAAAATCTTTACGTTTTCGCCTTTAGAAGAAGCTGTCATAAGATTTATAGATTTGAATAGAGCCATTGAAGGAACCGCTGGTACTCGCGAACTTGGTGACAGCAACTTGGATCTGCCAAATATTAACATCGATTCACCTCCAACTTCACCAATAGGCAATAACGATCAAATTGAAAACACCGATGTTAGCAATATAGAGGCACGAACTCCCAGAACCAGAAGAAAATCTAGGGACAGTTTATTAGAGGCCCAAATCAAAATGCAACAGGCGTTTCATGAAAATATTTCAAACAAGCTAGAGTCTCTTACCAATACCGTGGCTGACTCAAGCAAGTCATTAAAGCGACTAGTTCGATTAGAAGAAAAATCCATAGAATTAAGGAAACAGGAAGTTAAATTGAAACAACGGGAAGTTGAATTGAAAGAAAAGGAGATTAAATTAAGAGAAATGAGCAGTTTGGATAAACAGAAATTTAAATTAGATGATCTTGAAATAAAAAGGCGCAAATTGGAAATTCAAGAATTGAATATTTGAAGAGACTACCGGTTTTTATCATTTGATGTAAATAATTAACATTTTTCATTTAGAAGTAACACGCAACCAAAATTGTGATTGAAATCTGCGATATAGTAATAAGGAAAACATAATTTAGTGAATAGCAATATATTTTTTAAATAATTTTATTTTGAAATTGAAGTCTGATATGAAATGAATTTAAATAAAAGTTTATGTTATTGAATTTAAAATGTTCTGCCGTGTTCTTCTTGCTGCAATATTATCCGGTTCATTTGATCCTTGATAATTTTCTCCATGAGAATCTTCATCTACTATTGTCTCGTTTTCTAAATCATTTGAAACATTATAATAGAGGCACATATTGTGGAGCATGGCGCACACGTTGATAATTTGAGCCGCTTTTTTCGGAGTATAGTGTAATTCACGAGCACCCAGTAGACATCGGAACCGAGCTTTTAATAGGCCGATGCACCTTTCAACAATATTTCTCGTTTTCGAATGTACACTATTAAATAAAGCTTCCCTGCTTCCTCCGGTGGTCGCTCTGAATGGAGTTATGAGCCAGGGTTCTAATGGATACCCTGAGTCACCTAATAATGAAAATAATATTTTTATTTTAGTAAGAAAGTTTAAAATATTGTAACAAAATGTATTTACCAAGCAGCCAGTAATTGGAATTATCAGTGTGTCGTCGTTGTAAATGCTGTTGGTAGCTACTTAAACTCTAAACTAACGAGTCATGTGAAGCTCCGCCGTATCTTGCATCAACCGCCATTATGCGCATTTTGTCGTCACATGCCTAGATTGAACGAAAATGTTAAATTAATCTATTATGGAATACAAACATATGGGTTGTAAAAACTTACAATCATTGTATTTACACTGTGCTTGCCCTTCCGATTGAAATACAGATGTTCATTATTAGTCGGGCGTACAATGTTGACAAGGAAATCCGGTTTTCGGAAATCAGCCAATAACGCCAGGAAATCCGGTTTTACCAAAGAAATAATTTGCCGCTAACTGTTTGTCGTCATCGGATTGACGAAATGATATCCACTTGGCGCATATCCGATTCTCAATTGCGGTGAAAACTTCACCCATCGTTTCGGATACAGTGGACTGCAACATACCGATTAAAAAATCTTGCCCCACACTTTGTTGGTAACTACCCTGAGCTACAAATCTGAGCATGACTGCAATCTTAATGACGTTCGAAATTGATGTTGCCCGTGCCCGTTTCGGCAAAGCATCGTCAAGCTCTTTCAATAAATAATTCACTGCAGCTTTCGGTAATCTAAACAAACCCAAAAATCTGAAATGGGAAAATATTTGTTATTTTTATACCCATACAGATATATATATATATATATATATATATATATATATATATATATATATATATATATATATATATTAACTTGTACTTGTTAACACAAAAATTGTTTATCTACTTACGTTCTGTCAGGAAGTTGAAAAATATCCGATTTATCTCGAACTTGCCGATATCTAATGGCAGTCGAATTATCTCCCTCATCGCTATCACTTGATAAGTAGAAACCTATCGAATCCATTTAAGATTTTCACTTTCTAAGTTAATTAAACATTTTAATTAATATTACCGAAATTATTATTTTTTTAATGAAAAATAATCGAATTTATACACATAAATTAAATGTCAAACAGTTGAGATTTATTGTGACTACACTGTCATTTAAGGCTATTTAACGTAAAAAAAATTCGCTATATCTACACTACAAAAATTAAAATAAATCATACGTTCGTATACAAAAATACCAAAGTATTTACGGATCGACTAGCATTTTCGTTTCGAATGAAGATTCGTATCGTATACAGAAATAGGGCCCCTGGGCTTCTCAACGTTCAACGTTGTTGAGTATGTAAACAAAACTAATCGAGGTGTTAGTAAGTTACAACGCAAAATAATAGAAATGTAATAATAGACATCCCAAGTTCGATATAGTGGATGTTACGAGAAACATAAGTGTAGATATGTTAAAAAGTGCAGAGATAAGTAGTCAAGAAGCCGCTTGGCACCTGCTCAGAGTGCCAATGTCTAAGAGCTCAGTTGTTGTCATTTATATATATATATATATATATATATATATATATATATATATATATATATATATATATATATATATATATATATATATATATATGTATATACATGTATATATACACCTAATTCTTTTTTTGCGCGAACTTTTTTTACGCGAATCGAGAAAAAAAATCTTTCTTGTTTTACGCGATTTCACTTGTTTCACGCAAAATTTCGGTTATTTTCATATGTATAATATACGTGCATATTTTAAAATATGAACAACGAGCCAGTGCTTTCTCACACGATTGAGTACTCCAACATCATAATATTAGCTCATGAAGTAGACGGAGAAGGATTCCACAACCTATCATCGGCAGATATCGAAGAATTGCTAGTGAATAGCGAGGATGAAATTCCAGAAGTTGCACTGGAGGATACCGACGATAAAGAACATATTGAAACCGACGAAGAGGTTGTCGTCATAACCTAAGCTCAACTTAAAACTTAGCAAATCAATTAAGCAACCATTTTCAAAAGTATGATAACGTTGATGAATCAATTGCAAAGTTTCTGCGTGAACTAAAACTAATGATGTGTGGCTACCAAGAAGCATATAAGTATATATCCGGAACTCAACGTTTAATGTCGGAATTTGTAGAAGTGTGTAGTTATTCCAGGATTTCATCCCAGAAAAAATATAATGTTCATCTGGTAATACTAATTTCATCGTATCCCCAGAATTTTTCAAAATCATCCCAGAAATTGTTCGAAATTATGGGAAATAAGTACTCAAGAACGAACAATAGTCTACCTTCTATAAGGAAAAATTGGCAAATCATAATCAATGAGATTTTCAATCAAAGTTTGTGTGGAAACAAATTTAATATATCCAAAAGAAATTGTTATTAATCTTTCCTAAAAATTATTAGAGTTATAAACGAACTCATGCGAAATCGAATTGATATCATGTCCACTAACTTTGAGCAAAACGACAAGACCAGCCGTATGTTGAGATTTGAACTATAGGCCCATATGTATATGGCCCAGCTTCTTCATGCTATGTAAAAAAGATTTATATTGATGGTTCCAAGCCGTATGTTGATATTTACGCTATTGGTTAATATGTATAAGGCCTTTTTTTTATATAATAAAGATGTATATTGATGTTGTAGTTCGGCTGGTAGTTAGGGGATATGATATCAATTCAAAATCAGATTAGATCGATCACGACACTCGTGGTTCCTAGGAACCATCAATATAAATCTTTATTATATAAAAAAAACACGTTGGGCCATATACATATTGGCCAATAGCGCAAATCTCAACATACGGCTGGTATTGTAGTTCGGCTGGTAGTTAGAGGATATGATATCAATTCGATTTCGCATGAGATCGTTTATAACTCTAATAATTTTTGGGAAGATTAATAACAATTTCTATTGGATATATTAAATTTATTTCCATACAAACTTTGATCGGGATTGAAAATCCCATTGATTATGTTTTGTCAGTTTTTCCTTATTAAGGGTAGAAACTTGTTCGGTCTTAAGTACTTAATTCCCCATTTCAAATAATTACACAATTTTCTGGGATGATTTTGAAAAATTCTGAGATGCGATGAAATTAGTATTACCTGATGAACATTTTATTTTTTTCTGGGATGAGATCCTGGGATAACTTCACACACTTAATTTGTAGTTAGACGCACGAAGCCACCGACACTAATTGAGCACACTGATGGAATCCAAAACATGTCTCTGTGGCAGTATTCTAGTAATTCCTCGGGATTAGGGAATTGGGAAATGATTTTGTACTTTTTGTAATTTTGTATTTTTGTGTCTGGCATTCTGAGGTTAAAAGCTAGTATTTAATTTTATATTATTTATTTAATATTATTTATTATATATTATTTATTATATACTTAAATTGAATAATTTTCTCTTCCAATTTTGGTAAAGGAATAATTATTACCAATTTATTATATAAATATTTAAATCGAATTTTTTTCGTCAGTAGGTCGGAAAAAAATATATATTTGAATAGAAATTACATATAAAATCTTTCCCCAATTCCATATTCCCAGGGAATTCCCAGAAAAGTACCACTGGACGAATGCGTCTCTGGTCCGAAAGCGACAGCAATTAATAATTACATATTTTGTGACATTTGTTTTAATGGATTGACGGTTTTGACTCAATATACATACTACATATTTTGCTCTTTTGAATTTTTGTCGTTAAAGTTTATGAATTTATTGAATGTTAATCAGATTTAGTTCAATTTTTAATTCGCCTAATTTTAAATTTTTTTTTTTAGTATATATTTCCATTAAATGTAATATTTTTTAACGATTTTTTTACGCGAATTTTTTTTACGCGAGTTTTTGCGGAACGTATCTATCGCGTAAAACAGAATTAGGTATATATATATATATATATATATATATATATATATATATATATATATATATATATATATATATATATATATATATATATATATATATATATATATATACATATATATATATATATAAATATATATATATACATATATATATATATATATATATATATATATATATATATATATATATATATATATATATATATATATATATATATATATATATATATATATATATATAGACATATATATATATATATATATATATATATATATATATATATATATATATATATATATATATATTTATATATATATAAATATAAATATATATATATATATATATATATATATATATATATATATATATATATATATATATATATTTATATATATGTATGTATATTTATATATATATATATATATATATATATATATATATATATATATACATATAGATGGAACTAAAGAAGTTTTACTTCAGTCGTGTGGTCTAAAGCACACTCACTTTTTTATGGAAAGTATTTCACCAGATGGACGATGTCCTTGTACTGATTTTTGAAAATCTCTCACAAATTTTCAATCAATTCTTATCAGGAATTTTTAACTGCATTATGAATCCAGACAGGTGAATATACTCGTACCGTTTGGGTTCCATTCCTGAAAGTATATTGACACCCATTCGAACCACAAATATTTATGTTTTAAACAAAACTATTTTAAACTGTACTATCTTCGTAATCAATCACGAACGTTTATAATGTAAAGAGCTTACTTATAGTAGCTCTACTGTGCTCTTTATGAGATATTGAAATCTCCATCAACATTGAGAAGAAGAAAAGCCCTCATTTCTTCAAAAATAAAAAGTGAACAGATTTTCAACATCTGATGGAGATTTTACCAAAACGGTTGACAACTTCGGATATTTTTGGTCAACGGTCAGCTTAACCCATCTTAACCACCCAACTACAATCGGTGACGAAATGTAAGAAACAACTATTTCATTTATAGTACGAGCAACATGCAGAAATATTTTCCTGAAAGCACTGACGTCATAGCATAAAAATCTGTCTTCAATTTTAAGAATAGAACATATTTTAAATTTTTTATTGACACCCACAACAACATCACAAACCAACAGAGGAATAAATAACACAAAATATTTCCAAATAATTTTCCCAGAACATAAGAAAATGTGAATAATATAAAGACAATAAGCTATTTAATTTCTTCTCACACATATATAGGTACAAATACTTTTATTCACTTGAAAAATCTGATGATAAGAAAAATTTTGTATCAGCTTTTTCATGTGAAAATTGATAAGAAGAAAATATTTTTTTTTTGTATAAGACTTGTGTTGCTCTAAATTTTGATATGTCAAAACGAATATCAGAAATAACGATATTTTCCCAATTGTATTTGTTTATTTATTATTTTCATTTAAGTCTACATAACATCCACCCCTTCAAAAACAATAACATAAGATAAGAAAATATAACTTATTTATTTCTGATATTCCTTTCAATAAATTCGTCAATATTTTATGTTTTTCTCATGGGGAAGGAAATCAGCAATCTTGAATATTAAATTGTGTTATCAATCACTATAGCTTCGGTTACATCATTCAGTTTTAAGATTATATCTCTCGATACATTAGTATATATGCTTGTATTCGAAATGACGACTTTATTGATTAATCTGTTGCCTGTTTGAAGTATGATTTTGACATAATGTAGTTTATAGTTGGAATATGCCTACTTGGTGCTAGACCTACCTTGCGTTGATGTTTTAAACTGCCACTTCCAATAAAGGCAGGATCCTTAAAGTGAATCACCATATCTATGATCATCATAAATTTTTGTCACTAAAGATGTTGTTTTCAAAACTCTTAAACACCACTCGATGTACACCAGGTATCCCTAGATTTTAAGCAAGCCCATGACTAGATCAATCGAGCGAAAGTATGGAATGCGCTATAATATTTGTGAATACCAAACAAATATGTAGATCTGTGTAAAATGACAGTAACGTAGTTACAATGCTATGTCAAAGAAAGAATACGCGATAGAGTACTTTTGCAAATAAATCTGGCATTCGACAAGGAGATGCGCTGCCCTTGATAAAAGTGACAAAAGTTCAAGAAAATATTATATAGATCATTTCTGTGTGGTTGGAACACATGACAACGGCTTTCACTCCGTTACAAATACCTCATCCACTAGAACAGCTGTTGGTGTCAAAATCATCTAGTCCAAAACCAAATATTTAATCACTCGTAAGAAGGAGTGAACAGATTCAATCATTTATATCTCATTACTCACGATTATATTGTGATTTTTTGATATCGTGCAAGAAAAAAAGTCGGTTCAACCATTAAGTGCAACAACATCGTTAGGGTATACCGAAAACTAAATGTTAAAAAAAACAGTAACGTAGGCACCAGTTCAATAATTGCAATGATTGATGATTTAAAGATTAAAGATTATTTCATCAAAAATGTCGGAGAATGGAAAACCTTAACTCTAAAATATTTAATAAAAATGAAATTGAAATGCGTCCGATATACGTCAATCATGAGCTAACCAGAACATCACAAATTTACTAACCAAACCTAAAGGAAAAATGAATCGGAAGCTTATAAAGTACGTTTGCAAGAGAGGTGGGAAAATTTTGATCCGAAAAAATGAAGATGCTCCTCCTGTTAGAATATTCAATCTTATTCAATTAACCAATGTTGCATTCAAACATCATTGATGCAAATCAACATTTCCCAGCTGCAAGACATTAATTTTAATTCAGTGCTTACCACAACATTTGCAGCTGGGAAGTGTTGATACAACTAAATTTGGCCCTTTCACACCATTCTTTAAAATTACTTTATTTTAATCCTCGAAGCATCCGAAATAAAATTGAAAAAATAAACTATATTATAAATTCAATAAACACTGATGTAGACTTGATCACCGTGACAGAAACCTGTATCTCTGATTCAGAATACAGCCGTTTGAATGTGAATAACTATCATGTTGTAACGGTAAATGTAACATATAATGTTGTAACTGTAATAGTTAAAAAGCAAATAATATTAGAATTCAAGAAAAAACCAACGAAGCCTTGGATAGACGGAAAGCTAAATGTTGTTATAAAAATTAAAAATAAGTGGTACAGCAAATTAAAAAATGCAATAAAAAATAATCATTCTATTTATGATCTTAACAAACTTAAGCTGGAATATAAATTTTGGGAAAACAAATTTTCTGTTATGATGGCTGTCAAGAAGTCAAAATTCATATGTGGCAAACTGAAATGTAAAGCTGGAAATGCTAGAGAAGTATGGAAAGGTATCAAATGCGCATTAGCGGACGGTGTTAAAAAACCTCCACTTAACATTATTTTAAAAGATGATAGCGGAATTTTAACTGATAGAAAGGAAATAACTGAAAAATGCAATTAATATTTTGTTGAAGTTGGACGTTCTCTTTCCAAGAAATTTTCCAATACTGTTTATATACCATTAAATTGTAACTATAATATAATGCAACCTTTTAAATTTTCTACTGAACAAGAAGTTTATTACTTAATAAAACAACTAAAAAATACAACTTCTAAGGGTTTTGATGGTTTAAGCATCGAACTAGTAAAAGAATGTGCTGATGTCCTCTGTGAAAACTTATCGACTGTGATAAATAAATCATTTTGTGGAGGAATATTCCCTCAAGCTCTTCCAAAATAGTACCAATCTTTAAAAAAGGATGTAAATCAGTAATGTCCAATTACCGTTTAATAGCTATTAGTTCTGTATTATCGAAAATATTTGAATCAGCTTTCATGATACGGCTACAAGATCATCTTTCGATTAATAATATTATATGTCGTCAACAATATGGTTTCCGAGCTGACTCAAATACTACAATGGCACTGTATGATTTATGTCCGGCTTTTCTAAATAACATGTTTCTAAATCAAAAAACAGCGTCAGTCCAAAAAGCTTTCGATTTAATAAATATACCAATTCTGATGAATAAGTTAGAAAGCATTGGAATTACACAGAAAAAAAACATTAGGAATAACTTCTAAAAATTCCGATGATTTATCTATAAATTATAATAGATTTTCAGCCTTCTAAGTCAGTTAGGTATAGTTGCGAAAAGGATTTTAGAATAGTTTTCTATAATCAATTGGTTTCAAAGTAACTAGAAATGTATATAAAGTATCTAGATAATTTTGAAGAGTTACCTAAAATCGATTTAAAAATTAAATTATAAACCAACTAACAATATGTTTAAATTATTTAAAAATTTTGATAATTCACCTTAAACTAATTTAGCTAAATTGTCGACAAAATTTAGATTTTTATACAATAAATCAAATGGTTTCTCTTCTACATTTAATTTACAAAACATCTAAATTTTATCGAGAATTCACCTAAATTTATATAGGAAATAATTAGAAAATATGACTACTCCAAATTAGATGTATTCTTTCTTTTATTCTAAAGCGTCTTCATTGCTATCTTAAGACATTCTATAAAAAATTGTACGAAAAAAGTTTAACTATATATTATTAAATGTATGGGTAACGTTTAATAATATAATTAAACTTCTTTAAGTAGGTATAAGGTAAAGTATAAGAATACTACTACGAAAAAAATTTAACTATATTTTGAAAAAAGTTTATTTAATTTAATTTTAGTAAATACATTAAGAAAACTTATAACTAAAAATTAAATTCATTAAATGAATGGTGGCATAAGTTTTATAACTTTGCCATAAATTAAATCATAATATTTTGTCGGTGGGTATTTTATTTGGTTTAACTTTTAAATTTCAATAATTTTTTGATCACATTTTATTAATTCAAAAGCATTAATATTAAAATGATTAAAATAGTAAACTTATTTAATCATAAAATTTCAAAAATATAAGATATTAAATAAAATTAATGTAAGAAATAATACCTAATCGTTACTTTGATTTTTCAATTCATTTACAAGTGCGTTTAGTGTTGAATTTCGTTTTTTTCTTGTGTCCATTTCATAAAAATACTCTTCGATGAACTGCCAAACTTGAGTACATGCCAAAGCATAGTGCAGCTGGAAGTTTATAGAGACCCCTTCAAGTAATTATCAAATCATATAATAAGTTGTTAAAATAGATATAAAATTGCGTATATTTTCCGGACTATCACCTATAACGATAATAGATGGCTGCAAATGTAAATTATTTTCTTTCTACTTGGTTTTTCTAAGTTCAATTGTTGATTGAATGTACGATTTATCCTGAAATCAAAATACCATATATTAAATATTATATACAAAATTTTAAATAATTATCAATTGCAGTTTCGTGTAAAAGATAACTTATGCTTACTAGTAAATATGTTGCAAATGATTTTTGAGCATCAAATATTGATGGTTTCCAAAATTTTTGTAAGCCTTGGCCTTTTATTACAGGAGGAATTAATATTCCGTTCAAAAGGATTGTCGTAAAAAAATGTTTGGAATCTAAAAACCAAAATATAAAAGTATTAAGATAATTATTTATAAACAATGTAATGTTTGTATAACCATTGCCATTAAGTCTCCATAACGCAAATATAAACAAATGTAAAATAACATACAAATACGAAAAGAAAACCATAAGATATCGAAAATAGAAACAAAAGTTTTCGCCATTACTTTAAGTCATAGCGTAATTTTAGAAGGCGTATATGCATGGAATTGTTTTAACATTCCCTTTGAGTATGAGTACTATAGACATTTACTTTATAATTTTATAAAATAAACAAATACCGAATGTCTTGGAATGACTCAATTAACGCTTATATAACATGTTTACCTTGATTGGTGATTGAATTTATCGAATTAAACAACCGTCTACAATACGGATCTTTCATCTCACGATTTAAAATTAGTAAAATTTTTTGATAGAAAGAATCGCATTTTGAAAATAAAAGTGTTGATTTTTGAGGAAATAATCTATCAAAATCAAGTTCAATCTGAAAAAAATACACTTTCATAAAGCTAGACTCATATGGTTTAAAATAATTGTGTTTAAAACTTACGAGTGAAACATCAATTTTCTGTTTTAAAATTGACCACTGACTTAATATCTCAAACGACATACCTTGAATATGTCTCCTTCTTAGTTGTACTCATCCATTTTTCCAAAAGTAATATTTCAGGACAAACATTTTTTTGTAGCCCAAAAAAATTATTTTGTTGATCTTCTATATTGTGAATAGGCTTTTGAGAAAGAACAGTAGTTTCATCTGGCAGTTTTCTTTTTATTGGTTGTTCAATTATACCCGACTATAGATAATTTTTTGAGAGTGTGTACTATGTTTCAGCTAATTTACCTCGTTGGTTATTTGTTTTCAAATATGTAACCTAAAATGGATTTATATTAAAAATTAAACACAAAATATTGTTACAAAATTTTTTATTCATTCTTAAAGAAACATAGCCAACTACAGAAGAGGTTAGGAAATGGAAGGTTATATTTGAACTAATTGAAATTTTAAAAAATTTTTAATTAAATTTAAAATTAAATTTTTTCTTAAAATTATGCACGAACTAACTTTTATGAATTATTAAATATATGATTTGATCTAATTCTGTGATTTCCACTTATAATCTATGGCGTGGTCACCGAGACGGTAGTAACTGTGACTTTAACAAGAAGAGAACTCAAAACCTCAACGTGAATAGAAATAGATATAATCACCACCCAACAATAGATTTATACTAAAATATAATAATTATTTACAAATTTTAATTACCTCGTCTTCTGTTGGGAAGAGTTCCACAATTTTTTGGGATTTCTGTTTATATTCAGAATTCGAAATTCTGCGATTTTTTGATATTAAATACTCTGCATTCACTTGAACTATGTACTGTCGGTCAGATTTTGTTATTGATGCGTTCTTTTAAAGCTGGATTAAATGATAGCTCCTGTAGCGTATACAATTAAAAGTTTTTCCAAGCCTTATGAATTTAGAACAAATAAATTTAATTAGTTTTTTTACAATTTTAATGCAAATATAGGGAGAACAAATACTTACAAATAATGATGTAACAGTATTTTCAGTATTGTCAGGTGATGAACTCGTACCTGGTAAAGATGAGGTGCTTTCTGATAGTTTCGTTAGCAACTCGGGTGACTCAGAAATGTATGTAACAGGTAGTGAACTTAACCATTAATCAACCGTTGTAGTTGTTGCTGTGGATTTACAGCCCTATGATATAACAATATTAATAATTTGCTACTTATTTCAAAACTATTAATAATAGTTTTAATACCTGTGCTAATTGCCACTTATACAAAACTTTTCGAAATTTGACTTACAATCCAAATCGTTCGTCAGATATCAGTCGGTTCAAATCGTCACTATTCAATTCCTTAAGGACCTCGATGTCGATTTCTTTCTCTAGTTGGACAAAAATAAATATTTTTATGTTTTATTTGCAAACTTACAACTCTCGATTGCTTATTTGTAAAGTAACGATACTCATAAATACTCGTGTTGCAAAGTTCACTCTAAACAAGGAAATCAAAAAAGCATTTTTTAAAAATAGTTCTGCTTACGTTGGAATTTCTCAATCAAACAAGGAAACCCCACTCCTCTAGTAACATCTCTGTTGTTTGTTCCACAGTTTGTACTGTCTGGGTGGTGGCTTCATCTTGTTCTACAGTTTCTTCAATATCACTGACTTCTTCTTCTATTTTACAGCAACTTTTTATCCTAAAATGTACTGACGTACTTCAGTATTTAATATTTTATAACTTTATTACTTTATTGAAATTTAACTGAATAAAACACTTATTACTTACAACAATTACTACTTTTTAATATAAATTTTTTATTTCACTCACATCACATCACGAGTTATACGCATTAACCTCTTTGTATTATTGCTTACCAAATGAGGACATGTTTAAACATGTTTTACTTTAGTTTAATTTACTATCTAATGTTTTAGGTGATTCAAAGACAAAGTTAGTTGATAAACCATTACATTTAAATGTTTTTAATTTTATTAGATGTAATGTACAGTTAGCTTGAAAATTTAGATATTTTTACTAAATATCTTAGATGAAATTCTATTCGAATGTATCTTTAATTTTAGGTGATCCTTCTAGTTTATTTACGGTTTACAATTTTAGAAATTCGTTGATGATATTAAAATAGTAATATCATCAACGAATTATAGTAGATCTTTCGGAGAAATCTGAATATTGTTGCAGTGGATAATTATCTAAATACAAGATAGTTAAATCATATAAAATAAAATATTGCTCTAGCTAGTTTTTTCGGTGATCTATCTTAAAAATTAGGTAAATACACAAATTTAATATTATCTAACTACTGTTAGATAAATAATCTATTTAATTTGTTTCTGTGAGGGACCTGCGCTAAAGTGGTTATCATCATTTTTATTAAATCGAATACAATTTGTAAATATATAAAATACCAACTCTTGCTGTCTACCAATAAGTTGTGGTGTCCCACAAGGAAGTAAACTTGGGCCCATTTTATTTTTAATATATATTAATGATATCGTCTATTGTAACGTGCCTCAATGATGTGGTGGTTTCGGTAGACAAAAATGAAACTTAAAACTATGCAAATTGGGCGCCAGTCTACCGGCACGTAACTTCCCGGACTATAGCTCGTGGAGCAGGTAAACTCGGGCGGGGTTACGCGCATGATCTCATGGAAACCACCACCACAAAACACAAATCCAGCGCTGAAAAGGGAATGCGGTACGGAAACGAAGGACCAAGAAAGAGGGAGATAATGTTGGGAAGGGAAAGACTCACCGTGTAGTATACGGAACCTCCTGGATGTTACGCCGTTGCACCGGTTGTTCCCACGTGCTCAAATCACTCGATCCGCCGCTCAATCTTTTTTAATCTTTTTTTTCTGATAACATGAAATACAAACAACATTCACAAATCACGTTTGTTTTTACACATATATTATATATTTCACACTTAATTATATACACATAATAGCTATGATTTTTAGTCCATATACACACATCACTCGCTGTCCATAAATCACCAAAATCGTCCGTGTGTTATATTTTGTACTTTTTTTTCTCGTTTTAGGGAGCCCAAAAGAACAGGCCAAAATCATGTATCCGGCAATGGTCACAATGTTCTTACCATATGCACGTCCGTGTTTCCGCTATACACCAACTCTTGCTCTCGGTTGATATGTTTTTTTCTTTTGTTTTTTCGATGTGGCTTCGACCAGCTCCCAGTCAAAACTGTCCCGCATCGCCTCGTGTATTTTTTCTTTTCTTTTTTTCGTTCGATCCAAAGAACCTCTATCTTTTGTAAAAAAAATACACTTTCTTCAATGCCGTTGTCTTGTTGTTTTTTTTGTCATCTCCCGTAGTGGTAAACTACATTTATGATGACCCTCGCGCGACGATTTTATGTTTAGCATGGAACAAACAAAAAAATCATTATTATCATAATGTCATTTGTACCGATCTATCGGTGGTTTATACTAACCAGTGAGTCTTGGATCGGAAATTGTGGGACATAAAAAAAAAGTCCTGGATGGTTAAGAAACGAGATAAGAGACGGGAATCTCGTATATACGAAATGTGTTTTTGCTAGTGGTGATCTCCCTGATGTCGCCCAATTGTTCAACCCACCATACCCAACGTCACACTATCTGCCACTTGTTGGAAAGCCATATTTATTTACAGATGATATAGTACTTTTATATGCCATTTCTTCGAATGAAGACATGGAAACATCAACGATACGATTTGGTGCCAATAGAATTGATATACCAGTGTGTATTATTAAATGTTACACACAATATTTTTTTTTAAACAAATTCACACAAATACACATTATACGAGGACAAAAACCATTTACATGTTACTAAATTACATCCAAAATCTTTTATGTGCTCATCAGAATATGCAAACACATACTTTTAAAAAGTCAACAAAGATCATCATAGCTGATTTCTTGAAATAGTTGTTCAATTTAAATAAATAAATAAAATAAATAAATAAAATCACAGAACAGCAAGTACACTGAATCAATCGTTAAAGTGCTGTTTTTGAAGCAAGAGACGAAGAAGTCGCTAACGGCAACTATGGGTCCACGGCGTAGAGAGCGATAATTATGGAACTATTGCTGTTATTTGCGAGAATTTGTACAAACGATTTTAACAGAAATATTCTGTTTTATTGTATAAAGTTGCTGTTTGTGAACTATGGCGAGTTCATATTGTTGTACGATCCTGCTACCAATCAGCCTAGTTTAGAAGACTGCAATATTGGGCTATCATCGACGATATGCCTTTCTGGAGTAAGTAAGCACTTTAAAAAATATATCCGTAAAAGTCAGGATCTGCTAGTTTTAGTTTTAGTACTGAATTGCTGAACTTCAATGAAATCGTTGGTAATAACGAAGTAATGTTTCTTATAATATGAGCCGTGGTGGTTAACTGATAAGTTTGGTCAGTTCTTGATTGAACGGTCATATTGATGGTTACTCTCGTTTTTCCAGCTGATGTTGATGCTAAGCCGTAAACTGATACGAAAGAGTGACTACGCTCTAGGCCTAGGCTTTGTGCACAGTATTCGGTGATAAACGAAATTTGAGAGCCGGAGTCTAATAAGGCACGATATAACTGGAGTTGTCCGGTACGTGATTTAATGTATATCATTGCGGTTGGTAGTACCGTGGTTGTGGAGGGCATATAGTGTGTGTAAAACCTTTGTGTTAATCTGGTCACTTTTTAAATCTGTATTATAACTGGTTGATTGTTCGGTTAATTCATTTTTAGTTTCTGAAGGTTGCTCGGCTGGTGATTGCTGTATTAGTATGTGATGACTTGTTGCTTTATTGACAAAACCAGGTTGACTGTCAATTTTTTCTTGATGTAGTAATGTGTGATGTTTTTTCCTACAAATGAGACAAGATGATTTAGAAAAATATTTTGCGCCAACCTCTAGATATTCACCAGTTCCATAAAATGGCCCGTTTTGGTGCAGCTTCCACTATTTATGGATCTCAAAATCTAGGATTGACATCATTATCTTTTAAAATTCACTTTGGTGATCTGCACCAGAAGAGATGGGACACTCTCATCTCGTGTCGCCTATCCAAAATCTTGTTTGGATCAATAATAGGCTAAGACTCCAAGTCCTTCTAGAATTACGAGAAACACAATTTGAGAGTCATGCTGGGCATTCTCATTCGAAACAACAAAAAATATGAACAGTGTAGAGGGGAAGAAGTAATTTTTTTGATCCTGTCCTTCATACTCTTTCCATAGATTGACCTTGATGATGCTGGATATTCATATTAGAAGTTACGAGTTATTTTGGAAGTTCGTCTGGGAAGTGATGACACGATGGGCCAGTCAAGACTGAGTGGCAGAAGAAATAAAAAAGAACATTTAGAACCAAAAGTGTAGCTTTTAATCTTCTGGCAAACCAGACACTAGACAGAGTAAATTACATTGGGATCGAGGGAACATCAAAAACACAAATACAATTTATGTTTTATCATAAACTAGAAAAGTTTGAGTTTATTTTTCATGTGCAAATATTCAATTTTCCGCATTAAAAGTAGTACACGATAAATAAACATGAAAACAACTAACCGAAGATGGGAAAACTACAACCAAACTTGTTACTAGTGCTTCACTGTACTTTGTGTTTGTAAAAAGTTAACTTTTTAGAGAATTGGTGGATTGTGTTCCATGAATAAGGAAAATTGTCAAAAGTCAATAGTTTTTGTTTTTTTATTGCTTTCTTGTTATAGTTATTCCGAGTTGAGAATTTATTTAAACTTTTTCATGGTTGCAATTGTCCTCCATATTTATTCTATTTTATTTTATAAGTTTATTATTATTGCTTTTCAATTGTATTGAATTTTAATGTGAACCATTCACCTAAAACTATTTTTTGTGTGTATTTATAGTGCAAGTTTGGTTGTACAAAAAGCTCGTTAGAACTGTAAATAGTACAGCCAACTCTCCATTTAACACGGTATTTTTGTAACGTAATTTCCATATAACGCACATTGAAAATCAGCAAGACCAAACCACTCAAATGACGTATAAAATGTATCTATGGCAACACTAAAAAAGCGTAGATGACTCGAGCATTATTTAAGTAAAATTGCTCCATCGCTAAAGTGAAAAGTTTTATGTTTAAAAAATTTTTCTTTCAAAGTTTTGTTTATCGTTGATAATCCGAGTATGCATAGTTATGAGCTGAACTGTAAAAATTCTTTATTTTCCTCCTAATTGCACCAAGAAATCATTAAAACTTTAGAAAATTGAGAAGGTAATTTTTTTGAAATTTGATAAAAAAATAGTTTATTTTGGATTGCACCTGAATTATTTCATTAGCTTGTACATAAATAAACAGTCAACACTTAATGCATGTTATGGTTAAAAAAGGAAAGGATATTTTAGATTCATTATCAGATTGCTTCATCTTTTTGCAACGAAGTATTTGCAGATATATACTCTGAAGATATAAGCCCTAACTGAATCAACCTGGGAGAAAAGAAAAGAACCATGCAAATTCATAGAAAAATCGAGTATCTATCCGGTATTGTATCCGGTGTTCGATGGACTACAAATCGCTAGATCTACTATATGCTGGAACTCTTTAAATGCAGTTTTATGTGTATCAGGAACTTAACTAGAGAATCGTACCATAATCCTTTTCAATTGAGAAATGAACAGGTGTAGGAGTTTCGCAATTTCTCACCGTTGCATCAATTGCATCATTTTGGATTATCATTATTCTATTGTTGGGCGATAATATCCATCTCCACCTGTGTTGCTAAATACTGCACAGCGGTATGCATTTCCAAGCCCTCACGCCGTACTTGTCGTGTGGCGTAGGGTTTCCAATAATCCCGAAAATATCAATTCCGGGATTTCGGGATTAGTTTTATTCAATCCCGATCCCGTAGTAGAACATAATTACTGCACCTTTTGTTTAACGATTAAAACACAGTTTTATACGTACAAAATTCAATATTTTATTAATTCAATAAGTAAATTTCAAAATCTCTCTCAGGAGCAATTAAAAGAAGTTAAAGAATATAAAAATCTAGGTAAACTTTATCCATTTATTTTTAAAATACTCCTTTAGAAAGCACAACTCATCAAGTGTGGCGTCGTTTAATCTGTTTCTCACTTTGGTACAGATGAGACCAGCTGACGAAAATGCACGCTCGGCCTGTACGCTGGTTGGCTTTATAGTTGATAAATAATTAAAGCAAATCTATATATAATCCCCTCGCGACCCTCCGCTTTCAAACAACGACATTTCCTTAGTCACTTTTGATGACAAACTTTCGGATCTTTTTGGAATCGAATCCGTTGCAGCTGCAGCCATTCCTTTTTCGATCGCTTTGTTTAATTTTTCGGTTATTGACATTTCTATGTCATTGTCTTCTATAACTTAACAATTGGCAATGCAAGTATTGCCTTGTATGTGTTTGAAACGAAAGCACATTAAGCTTTTCTAATAATGCCACTACAAGCCTTTTAGTTTGTGGCATTGTTGGAATTTTGAAAAAAAGTTCAATCAACGGTTGGCCACTACTTCTTGAGTGGAGATATTTCATAAGTCCACTTAAATCAGTATGGCGTTCTTCAATACGCTTTGCCAAAGCAGCATACATTTGTCGGCTTAGTCCCGTATCTTGCTGTTTCAAATGATTTAACATAAATGCTAAAGCTATATCAGCTGTCAAGGTTGCATCAGCCCGACAAAGTGTATCGACAGTTGACTTTACAACCCCTAAGGTTGAAATCACATCATTTCTGAGCTCGTACTCATATTTAGAAAAATGAAGTTCTTCTTTTTCCTTCGGCTTAATATCTATAAGGGCCTTGTTCACGCAATCTCGAACGCAGTCAAATCTCTCCAACATTGCCAGCAAACTGCTCCAACGAGTTTGGCAGTCTCTTATAAGATTTAATTGAACTCTTTTTTCAATTTTTATATACATTTGGAGTTTATCATTTTTTATAGGTGAGTTCCGAAACATGGTTACTATTTTGCGAACTTTTGAAATAACTGGTCGAATATTCTCACTCGTTATTTCAATTCTTTCGAATTCGTCATCGTTATAACTATCACAATCACTTATATTCAATTCGTTGTCATTCTCGTCTTCGCTTAAGATATTTTTTCTTGGATCAGGTAAGTTTATTTCATTTTCACGTTTTTTGTATAGTACATCAATAACTGCCAGCTGTAATGCATGAGCAATCCACACCTGCTGATCCATGGGTAAAAGATTACCAACCTTCTTCATAACCGAAGCTGTGTCGGTTGTTATCGCAACTATATCTTCATGTAAATTCAAACCTTTTTCCTTCAACTTAGCTTCTAACATTTCAATGCATTTCTCAGCTGGCATACTTCCATTAATTCGGATAAGACCTAAATTCCAAATTTCAGAATGAAGCCCATGAACGTTAACATTCATATAGCGTCTATTACAAATAGATGTCCATTCATCAAATGTTAAAGAAAACTTTGATTTCGTTTGTGTCTTTCTTTTCATGAACTCGGTAACCATTTCATTTCTGAGTGTTTTACTATAATCGACTACCATTTGACGAATTGTCGTAACCGATGTTGGCAGATTATTAAATCCACGAGCATTAAGCCCGGCTCGCAAATCTAATGAATTCTTTATCACATTAAAGGATATTCCGTCGCTTGCTGACATTCGTGCTAAAATTTTTGATAGTTGATCATCTTTCGTTAAAAAATGTGTTATTTTACTTGTATGTGTATAGTTGTAGTTTCCATTGAGGTTGAGGCAGACGTAGACGACGTGGTAATGTTTGAAAATTTTACTTGTTTGTTGTGCATAGTAGAAAGATGTGTGTGTAAATCTTTAGTCGAGCCACCGCTAATTTTATTATGCGCTTGCATTCAGGGATTTTACAAATTGCAGTATCGCTCTTTAATTCTCGCAAATAGTGCTTCTATATTGGATTACTACTGTTGTACTATATATTTAGTAGTAGACATGTTTTCTTAAACTCTGAAAAATATTAAGAAAAAATTGTGTATAAAAACAGAAATGAATAGTTTCAAAATATTTCTTTATTCAATAATTACCAACTAACGGTGCTTGTTGAAGCCAATAGATCTGCTGTTATGCAAGCAATTGACTAAAATTAAAAACACTATACAATTCTCCTTGAGGTGAACTATAACAAAACAAATAAACTCGTTCGTTGTAAACCGAAAACTAAAACAAAGCCGAACAGAGAGTGTGATTGTGATGTTCACAAAATAGAATATAAAATAAATATGCGTTCTCATTGACTCGTATTCGTATGTTATTATGTATTGTTATTATAATTATTTATATTCTGTTTTACAGTTTTTACAATTTTTTAACCGAAAAATAACTTACTTATTTATATAATTTGTACATTAAATCATAAGTTAATTTTATGAATATTTCAAATCAATCCCGAAATCCCGGAAGGTAATCCCGGGATTTCGAGATTAAAAAAACGTTCGGGATCCCGGGATTCCGAGATCCCAGGATTGGAAACCCTAGTGTGGCGTACACCAGTTTTATCTATTCTTCCGCATATTATTTTTCTGATGGCTATAACCGCCGGAATTACGTGACCTGCTCCTATATTCTGTACAAATTTAAGCAGGCTTCTATTTTATCGAGCCAAGTCACAATTGTTTTTAAAGAATGCTGTTGGTTGCACTTATAAGACTGTTTTTTATCTTGCGTTAGCTTTGATCGTGCTTGGAAGGCAATTATTTTCATTACGCGATATCGATGGCCCAGCCATCGATGATATTTTTGGATAACCTTGAATCGTTTGGTGGATTTTATCAGCTGTCTTCGCCATGTCGTTTCTTGATTCATTTTCTGTTTACGCTTCTAGCACTATACTCTTAGAACTTCCGAAAGACGACGTATTCATAAAATTGTGATTATTCTATCACTGAACTGCTTATTTGGATAACCGTTTTAGTCATTTCTTTGATTACATATACTTTGAGTGTGTTATAAGAGAAGTCCACTCTAGTATATATTGGAATGGAATTTATACTCAGATTAACTCAAAAGAATCGACAATTAAACGATTTTGGAGGTTAAATTGTTGCGTTTTCCTTCCACTTTATATGCCAAGTAAACGGTTATATATTAATATAAAATTAAATTATTAAGAAACGCCATAAATTGATGTCATTCAATTATTGTTTACGAGTCAAAAGAAGATGAATAACTTTCATTATCATCATTTGATAAGATAAACTTTTTAAATTATAATTATTTTAGTACTTAATTTTAATTTAATTACTGTTTTGTCTCGATGTTAACCCTATTATTTAGGTTTTTGTTCATATATTTTTGGCATTTTACACTTGTCTCAACGATTTATTTCAATTTGCGTATACAACGAATACAAAGAAAAACAGAAGCTGTCAAAAATTACGTCATAATAATTTTCTTACGTTACAGATTTTAATTTTCAGTATGTAACATGGTATATGGTTAGAACATCTACATAACATGATAAAATCACTTTAAATATAAATAAAGTGGATGACACCCAACCGTGTGGCTCAAAAACACCAGAGATTTTAGACAACACTTCGGGCTTTGATACTTTACGTTACTGACTCCGAGTGAAATTTTTAATGAGAATGTGTCTCTTGTGGGATTTCATTGAAGTCATAATGTTTTGACTGTACCGGTATTGTCATCAATGCAACGACTTCTTGTGGAGGTTAAATCCACCCTTGGTGAGTATTGTTGACAGAGCCTTTATTGCCATTTTAGCTGTATTGATTGAATCAGCGCCGGTGAGATGGCGTAAAAATCATTTTCTGCTATATGGGATCCAATTGAATGAGTTTATTTGTAATTATCTGCGATTTGATGCAATGTGATTGATACTTAAAAGTAAAGTCAACATTGTAAGTCAACGGTTGTTAGCTCATGCATGTAGCCTATTAAACCTTCTCACCATCAAAATTAATCGCTTGATTGCTACGGATTTTGACTGTCTTAACGATCCGGCATGTATCTTGAATGGTAGCCTGACTACATATATACCAACTGAATTGCGTGAATGAGTCTCAATGAAATGATTTTCTTATAGCTTGCTTCTGAATTCGGTTATATCTGATGTAGCAGGGATCTTTTCTATAAACTTGCCAAAATCGTTCCAATAATCTGATTATCTCTTCCTCTAGTTTTGTCTTTGTGTCAGATGACCCACCTGAATTTAGTTGACTGTGCTTTGAGTTGATCTTGAATATTGAGCTTATCAAACTGACATTGAAGGATGTGTCAGCGCCAAGTAAAATGTCAATTTTGCTTGAAATATAAAATGATGGATCGGAAGAGTTTTTGCTTTTTCAATGGTAACCCATTGAGGATCGACTTCAAATTGTGAAAAGTTGATGTCAATTTTTGAAAGAATGAATGCATCAATTCTAAAACATTCATGGGTTTTGAATCTGGATTGGATAGTCGATTCCAATAAACTCTTGGATGATTTAGCATTTCCTTGGATGATTTAGCCTCTGAGATGCCGAACGTTAGCAGTAGATTGTGTTAAACTTAATTTTTGATCGAGGCATTAGTATAATAAAATTAGGTTCATAGTAATTCATGTGTTGCTATGTCTTGATGGAAGCGGTCTAACACCATTGGGTTCGTTTTTGTCTTTATATTACATGAGTAGTGGTATCCGGCTTGAAGATCCAGTGTTAATTCTCACTCCAGTTTCCAACGTACCATGATTACTGTAATGCTGTTGGATTGGATGATAAATTATTTATGGTCAAATCTGTCATTGAACACCTTCTTCAAAGAAAACGAGTAGTGAGCTAAGTGTTTTGGAGCAGTTACCGCGACTCATCTCATCACTAATACAGGCGCTTGCTTTCGCAGGGCAATTCGCTGACCCTAATGGTTTTGTAATTTGATCTCTAACCAAAAACGATCGTTTTACTTGATTACATATTGTTGAAACATAAAAATTTCTTTTATTAGAAAGTACCTAGCTTTTTCAAGCTACTGACCGACGTCAAAGACTTTTAACACGTTTGCTCTTCCTAGTCAAATTACCTGTTGTGCAAGAGGTAATTTGACAAGGAAGTTTACCTGTTGTTAAATCTAGCACTGTTTGTATTTTTTAGGACTTCACGCGTAGTTCATTTAGAAGTACCTCATGCTACGAGTAGACATTGACATTTTTCATCAATTTAACTGCGCTTTGCCGTAGATTAAGTTGAATTCTTTGGCCTTCACTTTTTGAAACATTTCTAGCCATTTTGCTGTTTTTGAATGTTCACCTCCAAGGCGTTTTTTGATGACCCTAATTTCATTGTGACGTGTCATGGTCCGATATACAAACATTTTATTAAAATTTAAACGTCGTAGCTCATTGACAATGACCGGTTGCTATTTTCTAGCCAAATACAAAGTAATGACATTGTTGTGTTTGAATTCAATTTCGATAAATTTAGTTAACTATGAAGTAATACGATATGCTTTCTGTAGGTTATTTACAAACATAAGAGACTGACATTTTTCAAAAAATGAATTATGCTGTTTGGTTGCTTCAGCCTGTCCGAACCATGTATATATAAAAATTATTAAAATAATGGTTTCTAGGTTACACTATAAGAAGAACCGGAAATGAGATAACATAGTGTCAATGTAACAAATTAAAGGAGTTGGGCCGGCATAGTATTGCCCATATGTTCTTGAACACTATGGTGTTAAAACACGTTTTTGAAAAATTGTTTCGTGGAATTAATATAGAAAAGCACAAATTTGATAAACAGCTCATACTACTTCTCTGGTGTCGACATGGTGATCTTGAATGATAAATCATTATGCTGTTATCTGGCTGGTGCCATCTTATATTTGCTAAATTCTGAGGTGACATTTTTCTATACTGTATGAAATGAACTGTAGAGATCGTTATATTTGCATACTTTCTGAAGGCCATAGTGTTCTAAAGGCGATTGTCTCCAATACTGTTTCATCGAAATTTTTTTTGGTGAAAGTAATTGCCTTGAATCGACTAGGCAGTCATAATGAAGTTTAACTTCACAGGATAGTCAATCACATGGATATCAAAGGAAACGTATTTAGTGATAAATTGACTTGTTCGAGTGCAGCTTCCACTTTTGTAGGACCTGAGCCCATTCTAAGAGTGATGTTTTATTTTTTAAGACATATATCAAATGTCAAATTGATCAACTGTCAAAGTGGTCTGCACCAGAGGAGACAACCAGTAAAATAATTCTTGAATTATGATAGACACAATTTGAGGATCTTACAGAGTATTCTCAAGGAAACACCGTAGGTATTCACATGATCCGAACGAAAATGCGAAAATACGCTCTCTTCTTGTGCTCTTGTCCTTCACACAACCCTCATAAGGATTGCATTACCTTGGATCAAGATTCCGACGTTCAGGATACCGAACAGTTTGGGCTTCATTCGACTGCTTTTCGGAGTGAGCGGGTACGTCTGGAAGGAGATGTCACAATGGGCATATATAGACAATAACTAAGAAGTGTACTTAATAAATTAAAATTGTATATATACTTAAAATTACTGATGTGTTGTAATGCAATAAAGCTGCAAATAAGACCAAATTCACATTAAATTGATATTAATAAATTGAAGTTTGGACATTGAGGCATTTATATTATTTAATAAGTGCTTTGGTGTGTTTTAGTTAATGGGAATGAGAGTGAGAGTAGTAACGTCGTAGGTGTAATGTAATTGGTTCTTATTGAGATAACAGACAGATCAGAAATTATCCATCATAAAAACGAAGTCTGAGTTTGAAATAAGTAATTATTTTTTGAAAAAATAGGAACTTGAAATGAACTTTTAATTACTTTAGAAACATGATTTTAGAACAATCTAATTATTTATCTATCAAATTCTAAAAAGTTTATATCCCGGTCAACATTTGGCACGCTCCTTTAATTTAATTGTCTGTGGAAGTTATAATAAATTTCATTTATGAAGCTGGTCCAATAAATCTCGTTTTTTTCTATATGCTTATGACTTTCGTAACAATTATTAACATCTGAGATTTTAACAATATTGACCCCACGCCGACAAATGTTTAATTCTTAAATAAAGATATTTTGTTTTGAATTTTTCCAATTCAACGGATTCCAACACCGCAACCATTTGAATCACTCCATTTAAATTTGTTTCCACCCAGCTCCTTGCCTTCCACATAAATGTTGTTTTCCTTGGCCCGAAAAACCATCCCGAAAAGACTTTTTTTATGTGGTGTGTTTGCATGATAAATTCAAACCTCAGCCCGAAAAAAAATAACAATATTATCAAAATGCGAGTTTCATCCCGAATTGTTTTTCTAGCCAGAATAAAATTTTTATCAATAAAAAAATCTAATTGTGTTTTCTATATAAAACTCTAATTCATTCCGAGAAAATAATATTTTTCAAAATTACGCAATCCTTTTTGTAACATTTCAATAATATAAATACATTCACTACCGCACGATCAATAGGTACGTATTTTTATATTCATAAACTTCTGTAAATTTGGAATTTTCCAGCGCCGATCTCAAAAATGTCTGGACCAAATGGGTAAATGTTTCAGGCTTCTAAATCATTAGACAAAAAGCCAGCAAAATCCCATTACGGTATTTATCAAAAACCGATAAACTAAAAGAAGTTTGGTTACTTCGACCGCTAGTGTACAGCGGTGAACGGCTGTTCTATTCTAATTCATCGAAAACCAATAAATTAGAATAGGCTAAAAAATTCACTCGAGTGGCGGTGAGAAATTATCTAATTATTTAACTCGTCAAAAACGGATAAATTTGAAATGTTCAGAAAATTTCGGTTTGTCGACAATAAAACTACTAACAACTTAGCTTATCAAAAACCGATAAACGAAAAGCTGTTTGGTTCAAACCGATTGAACTACCGCTTTGTTTTATCATGGCTCTGATTTAGCGTATATTATCATTTCGGGGGTTACACTCTGTGTTTCGCTGTTTCTAACCGTTGCTACATAAGCAGTTAAATCGTCATATTTGAGCCATTTACCGTTTCTGAAAAGTAACTTATATAGTGCCCCCACCACCGGCAGAGTAACTAACGATCGATGATAGTTTTTAACACACGCCGCCAAAATTTAGTATTGGTTCTATCATAGAGATCGTAGTTTGATTTACAACTGGAAAAGCATTTTCAGTGTAAATGCTTATTATATCTACATATGCACGTGATGTTTCTGTCATAATATTTGTACAATTTTTGCATTTTTCGATAGTATCTAAATCAACGCATTGGCTCAAATTGGAAAATCCGAGGTCGTTTAGTTTGCACATGTCTAGAAATATAAATCCTCTCTTACTAGAACCGGAATGTTTACAATTTGGGCAGTAAAGTTCTGGATAAACACTAGGGAAACTTTCCAGAATCGTGTAAGCTACATCTAAAATATTGCATGTGCAGTCTGACGTATCTTCAAAAATATTTATTAGAATTTGTTTTCTAATTTTGTATGCCTTTTCGGCGTTGTTCTGCAAAATACACCGAATTAATTGTTTTGCCCTTGACTCATTCTCCCCTTGTTGATCAAATAAGTGAGTTGACTCGATCGATTCAGCCGCGCCTGCTAGATCCTGCAATAAAGCATCCATAGTACACATATTTTTGAAATAATTGCAGGTACTTGTTCCATTTCGTAGTACACATATATTTTTTTGAAGTGGAAATCTCTTTTGAAACATTTCTCAAAATTTTATTTCGTTTTGGTGTACCTTCATATTCTGGATTGGTTTCTATTTCTTTCGCATGTTCGCTTAAAATTTCCATAGTAGGGATTCGTCTTGTGACAATTGATGTATAGCTGACATTGTGTTTAAATTGAAATTTGTTCTATCGCTTCTTGGAGTAGAACAATTTAAATTGGTCTCAAATTTGCATTTGGTCCATTTGCAACAACCGCCGGTTTGGTCCAGACAATTCTGAGAACGAAGCAGGAAAATTCTAAATTTACAGAAATTCATAATAATTCGTAATTCGCAAGTGGTAGAATGATTCAATAAATTATTTCTACCAGTATTCCCCATGATACCGTAATGGGATTTTGCTGGCTTATTGTCAAATTGTTTAGAAACTTGAATCTATTACGCGATTGGCGAAGACAATTCTGAGATCAGCGGTATTTTATTTCATAATCGTAAATTAACCGAAGTTTGGCTTAAATTATATTTGATGCAATAAAAAAAAATCATTTCTACCTATAATCCTCTTGATATTTGAATGTTAGTTGGATGATTATTTATCCTAACTCATTACATATTACACTAAGCCAATAATTTCGCACAGACATTTATGGCATCGGCACGAGAAATTTTTAAAATGTATGCTTGAAGCATCAAAACAATTCTTCCTTGTAAATAAGATTTTATTTTTAAATGTGTAAATATAAATACCAATAATATTTACGGAAATTGTATGAATAAAATTTTACAATTGAATATGTATTTGTATGTATTTTGTGTAATGTTGGTTAATTTTTTATTTTAATATCTTTCGAAGAGTTTTTTTTTTAGCTAAGACACAAAATACAAAAGTCTTTTCGGGCTGAAAAGACTTCTGGCTAAGTTATCATACGTGTTTTGTTCGATCTCAATAACTTAAAAAATTTTTATGGTACCAGCTGCTGGTACAAACTGTTACCACTCACGTGGATGATGGTTTTGAACACAAATTTTTCTTTTTCCTATCAATGATGGAGTGGTCTACGTCGCACTCCATATGTGTGTGTCCGGGAAGCAAAAATGTATGTTAAATTAATATGAGAAAGAAGTTTTTCCTATATCTTCCTAAACTTACAACAACAATTTATTTTTTTATATGTATTTGTATAACTTCATATTAACGAATAAAAGATATTTTGCATTGATTCGAACCATAAGTACATTCCTAGAGTTTTCCCGTCTTTCAGGAAAACCGGGACCACAATCCTAGATTGCTTTTACATTACTATGGATCTAATCTACAAGAAAAACATCATCATTAGAAATTCTAATGGCCCTCTGGGTGATTATGGAATTTTCGAATTTCCATAATAAGTAATCAATTGGCATGATAGGTACTTTCCTAGAGTTTACTCGTCCTTGAGGAAAACCGGGACCAAAATATTTTCTTTGGAGATAATCCACTTTGAAGTTTTTCATATAGTATTAGTATCATATAGTTCCATAGTCAATTATGGCCAATTGTAGAAAACTGAACCATAGACGTGTACTTCTAAGATGGTTTGGTCCTAGTTTTTGTTGTTGTCTTTTTAGGATAGTTCACGCAAATAAATTAATTAGGAAGGAGTTCACGCAAATAGGAAGGATTTCACGCAAATAAATTAATTTGATATTCTCAGTGGACTGAAAAAAAATATTGAACATTGAAGCAACTAAAGAATCTACGTTTTAGCCACCACAACAATCACTATATAAGACAACATGTTCAGTTGTACTCGGTTCTGCTAGAAAATGTTAAAGTAAACATGACGCTTTGTCATTACAACCACGTTTTACCAATTATTCATGCCACATATAACAATATCTATTATTGGACATACAATCGTGGAGTGTAAGATTGTATGTCCAAAGCTGTCGTTTATAAAACGAAATATTGGAACGTAGTAACAGTGTTGGAAGACATTGTTGTAAAAAAAAAGTATATATTTTGATTTTGGAGCAAGATTTTAAGACTTGAATTTTATCTGTGACTTTAGATTTGTTGGCCATTTCGATTATAGAGTTTAATTCTATTTGTTAGACCAAATTATAGAAATAAATAAACAGAAGTTTCCTCGGATTGTCTTACACGTTGTATAATTTTCATCGCTCGAAAAGCCATTTTTCAAATCAAATAAAGTTGTTTCACAATCACAAAGACAATTTTACACAAACCACAACAATACTCTTTAGAAAACGCACTTAACTAGAATTATTTGTTTCGAAACCAACAATAAAAACACTTAAGTCAGAAAGAATCGCTTAAGTCAACTAGCTAAATACCAAATGAAATTTTTATTTAATAACAAAAATGGAGAAATAGTGTATGTTCTGTTAAGCGTTTACCCTTGCTATGAGGGCGATTCGAAAAAATTGCTTAAGTCTTCTTATGCAAATCTCACTTTTAAAAATCAAATTTAATACTTTAAAGTATGAAATAGAAAACTGGCTTATATTGAATAACGTTCTTTGTAAACAAAAATCAATCAGACTTAAGCTAAAATGTTTTTCAATGATAACATGTCAATTTATTATGCAAAATCGCTTAAGTTGACTTAAGCGACTTTCGCTTTTTGGTACAGCTGTATACTAATTGTTATTTAATTAAATAATTGTTATACTAATATTTACCGTTCACAATTTACCTAGAAACAAAGTTTTTAACCCTTGTTTATATATACATATGTCTATATGTATATATGGAAACTCATGTGATTTACTACATAATTGTGTGTCAAAATTTGCATAAAACATAAACATCAATGTATTTTAAGCATAATCAGATAAAATGTGACATGTATTACCATATAGCAAAAAAAAATAAACAAATGTATTTTATTCATGGTGTAACGACTATGTCAAATCATCATCAATCATTTCATTTTAATCGACATTAAAGAATAAAAGTTTATTCAGTAAAAAATCGATTACAGTGTTCGTACATGAAAAACAAGACAAACACAACCGATAACTGCAAGAAAAATCATGGAAAATTGTCTAACCGATTTGTTTATATAATTTTAATATTTTATTTGGTGTTTCTAAAATTAAAAATATGTCAACTTGTCTAATCAATAACACTTTAGAATTTAATCAGCGACTAGTCTCATTATAGTCATTATTTCAATTATGTGTACATAAGCACAAAAATTGGATGTCAATCAAAAACGAACTGAGCTTAATTTTTTAATTAAAATTTATTTAGATAATGGTTGGCATTAATTTTAAATATAAGCTTAATACATACACTGGTGCAGATTTGTTTGAGTAATGAAAACTAAAGAAAGTCTGATCTAAAAAGCATTTAAAAATCCTTACATCGGCTTTGATGCTAGGAAGCTCTAGCAAGAAATAATAAACACCAAAGTTAATTAAGCTTACCGACTATAATGTCATTCTCGTCGAAGAGAAAGTAGCGTTTTTTCTCTGTTATTCGTGGATCTCGGGTTAGATTCTCGGTGGTGATCCAAAATCGAAATTGGGTGTGTGTGGGTGTTGAACCGTGAGCCCTAGTTGATTTTGAGTTCTGGAATAATTTCCGCCATCTTTAATTTTTTTAGCTTACCAAGCAATTGGCCCAGTAGTTCCAGAAGTTGCAGTGTAGAGCACGATTCCACTACCAATAGAATACGTTCACGATTTGGCTTTCATGTACGGTAGGTTGTCAAAAGGCAATTGCGAAAGAGTTGAAAGTACCTCGGTTCAAAAGCAGATAGAAGAGACAAAAAACAAAAGAAAGGCTTAAACCAATTTCGATGACTAAACAAATATACAAATTGTTGTGTAGGTAACAAAAATAAACTAGTCTTATTTAGCTTAGTTTTGTACGGATAAATCTGTATGGGAAGTATCGAAAACTTTAAATGTCGTATATTGGACTGGGTGTGATTAAGCTTTAACCAAAAATAATCGGTATGATAAGAAGTATTGTCTTGCTGCAGAGTTAACAAAATTTTTGCTAGGAAACGCTGTTTTTGCTACCAGAGCAACTTAACTAATTTATATCCGAGTATGTAAAAATTGTGAAGGCTGAAGAATTAAAATCACAAAACTCTCAAATAACCAATGTAATAAGAATTCCGAAAGGATAGAGATTGAAGAAAACGCTTTACTTAATTAAATAAGTTCACCTAAAAATCGTTAACCTCAAAATCAGTCCAATACTAAATATTATCTTTGCTTTAAAGATTTAGCTACAATGATAGAGTGTAATGAAACCAAGTACAGGGTGTTCCATTAAGAAGTTCAGAACCAAAAATTTAAAAAACAAAAATGCCCTAATATATGTCCAAATGAATATTTTTGTTTGAAAGAACAATCCTTTTGGTTATTTATGGAAAATGATTTTATTCAAATTGGAGTCATGACTGGCCTTGGCGTACTCCATTCGGTTGGTCTAATTTCCGAGCACATTTTGAATTATATGTCACAAGCCGCACAAAACAGTAACACGCAATGGATGAACTGGCTTCTCCATATGCCCTTGTAAATGTTTCGATCCCCAAACGTGACAACTTTGTTTGTTGACGAAACCATCGAGATCAAAATGCACCTCGTCCTAAAAGGTGATTTATTAGCAAAATCCTCAATTTTGATTTTTCGCAGGGCCGTAGACTGGGTCTCCAATTGAACTTTATAGTGCCACAAACCAAGATCTTTTTGCATGGAATACAAGTCGATGATCATTTGCAATGCACGATGACGAATTGAGGTTCTCGGCCATTGGCGCATATTTTGGGTTGAGCGAACACGACAAGCATAGGTACCTGTTGGATTGTCGACTATATGTCGCTCATATCACGCTCTTTATGCAGAAACTTCTTGATACCGTTGGGAGTTATGTTTCGTCGTACCGAAACAATTTATTTTTTTAAAACTCAGGAATTGATTCCTGAGTATTATACAATTTTATTATTTTATTTTTTATTGAAATACAATTGAAACACTTATTAACTACAAAAATGATTATTCTATGGATAACTTATATGTTGAAGATAACGATGAAAAAGAACCCGGAATAATGTTTGCTGACGCTGCGTTTCCCACACTTTGAATGGTTGGGTTGTTGTTCTGTTGCAACCCGAGTCAGCAACGTGCATTTTATCATGTTGCTGAGTTGGCAATTTATCTTGTCTGGTGTGTTGCTTTTTGTTGTGAAGTATCGTCGGATATGACTCCTCCCCTCTTAGAGTAGTGCATGTCCTGTTAAGCGGGACAGAAACGGCTTTAATTCTAATTCGTTTGTACCTTCTAATTATTCTGTGGGCTGTAAAACAGATAATTATTAAAATTATACTAATTATTGATATATGTCCTGTTGAACTATGGAGCATGTGATTGTTGCGCAGTAGCTCTATTTCGTTTAAGTTGGTTATTGAATAGTTCTTTAATTTTTCCAGCGTAATTTCCGGTTTGATGGTTATGATGTTTATCTCGTTGAATGGAAGGTTGATATCTCGGATTTCTAATTGTGTCTTCTCTCTTGTAGAAAAGGTTTCATCTCTGATGGTAATTTCACAGTTTTTAAATCTGATGAGAGTTTGGGTCTTGATGTACATGGATTTTTGATTACAGGTTGAGTTGTATTTTAGAGGTTCCAATGGTTGAATATATAGTTGCCCATATGTAAGGTAATCAATTTCGAGTGTAGGTGATACGAGTTGGAAGGAACAATTTGCAGGCCTTTGCGTTATAATGGCTGCTTCGCATGATTTTGAAATTGGCTTGATTTCGGCTTTATTACAAAAGTACTGACTATATATGTTTCTACATGGTGTTTTAACAAATTGAAATGTCTCTTGTGATATAATAATGTCATTGGGATTAGGAGGGTAGATAATTTTGTTTGCTTTTGGTATAATTTTGATTTGGTAGTAAGTAAATTCATCTTGCATAAATTGTGGTATTTCTATGCTAAAAATTATATTGGTTTTGTTGTAGTATCCTTTAACCGTGACTAAATTAAGGATTGCGTTCATATTTGGAAAGCGGATGTTGTTATTTTCCATTATCTGTTCAATGTATTTGAATTCTTGTACTGTTAGTAAGTGTCTTGAAATTATTTTGTTTTTTGATGATTGTATTATATCTAGCAGATCTTCTAAATGATTGTTCAATTGTTCGATTACATGGTTTAACTTGTAGAAGTGTTGGTCGTATAGTAATACTAATGTAGCGGTGTTTGTGTTACGGATAGATTTCTGTACTTCGTGTTGTAGTCTATTGATATTGGTAACGGTAAAGTTTTGTATGTCTTCTAGTCTTCGTACCATTTGTGCGTTAAAATGTATTTGTTCATTAATTTGGTGGTTCAGCGTTTCTTGATTTCTATAGATGTCGTTAAATGAATTTTGAATGTCTATTAAGTCGCGGTTGTCTAGATTTCCAGTGATATCTTTGATGAAAGAGCCTAGTCCGTCAACAAGTCCTCTCTTTGTACGCGTTGGCATGATTTCTCTGAATGTTTGTCTCAGTCGGTCTAATTTGTATTGCGTAATTATTTTTTTGTCGTTTAAAATAATTAAATAGTCTTTATCGGTGGATACTATGGTAGATAGTTGATCTAATTGGGTTTTAATCTGGTCTATTATGTTATAGTAAGGTTCTAACTGAATTATGTGAAGTAACTTGGTATATCCGTTGAAGATTCTTGCCGTTCCTAACTTGATCGGTATAAGTCCGTTATTCGTTTCTAGGGATGTTGTCACTATGTCTTGTCCTGTGGCGTAAGTTGACCTGGAACAGATTTTTAATTTTATTTTTGTGTACCTTTCCGCGATCTGTATCTATGGTAATTCCATTGTCTCTAAGAATTCGGTGTTTCCTATAGGTTGGTTCAATTTTTGTTCGTCAAACTACTTTAACAAAAACAGGCTTATTTGTTTCTAGTGTGGGTACTTTCTGTTTAGTTTCATTTAGTTTGTTGATCAATTTTTTCTTTTTGTCTAACGATAGTGAATAAATTTGGTTGCAAAGAAGTTCGTAGTCAGTTTTGCGTTGTTCTAGGTAGTCTGTCTCGTTAGTAAACTGTATTCGGCTTTTGGCGTAATGCCCATTAAGCAGTTCAAATGGGGTTAATTTTGTAAGGGTATGGATTGAATTATTATAGGATAATATGGCTTGGTTCATTATCTGTTCTATTGGATCGTCTTTCTGTTTATAGTGAATGATTTGGATTAGTTCTTTAAGTGTAGAATGTAGACGTTCTACTGGAGAATTTCCGGTTGAATTGTAAGGTGTAGTAGAATGTGTTTGAATGTTATGTTTTTGGGAGAATTTTATGATTATTGTACTTTTAAAGCAAAGTTCGTTGTCGAATATTATTTTATTTGGTGTTCCGTGAAGGCTACAAAAATGAATAATTTTTCCTAGTACTGTTTTGTCCGTTTTGTCTTTTAAATCGTAGGCTGCGGCGAATTTACTGAATTTGTCTATTATTGTTAAGAATAAATGGTGTTGTATTTGAAATATATCCATATGGAGTATCTCCATGGGTTTACTTGGAGTTTCGGTCAATTCTAACTGTAACTGTGGAGGTTGTCGGTCGTATTTAGTCTTCTGACACACAATGCATTTATTTATGTATTCTTGAATAGAATATTTCATATTAGGGAAATAAAACGTTCGTTTGAGATGTTCGTAGTTTTCGATGATACCTCTATGATCTTGTTGGTTATGTTGTTTAGATATTTCTCTTTCCTGGGCGTCAAGAGTATTCAAATCGATTAGTAAAGTTGTTGATCTGAGTATGGTAGCCTTAGGACTTGTCTTTCGAGGTTTGTTTCCAATCATTGATTGGTATGCTTGAATTACATATTGGAAACACTCATTTGTGGTGTATATACAAGTTTGCCTTTTGTTTAAACCCGTAAGTTTCCTAAGTTGTTGTGTAATAAGCATTTTAATTCCTCTTTCCCTAGGTATGTGAAGTGTTACTCGTTTCTTTTTATTGAACAGTATTTCTTCTTTTATACTTGCTTCTTTAAGGGTATCTGATAAGTATAGGATTAGTTGTTGATCGAAAGTGTTAATGGAGCTTTTAGTTACTGGAATTAAGTTTTCTGGGGTAGAAAGAGTGGTAGATCTATCAACTTCATTTGATGAGTTAGAATCAGAAGTGTTTACTTCGATAGTATTTATTTCTATAGGAACAGCTCTTGAGAGTGCATCTGCGTTAGAATTGAGAATACCTTTTTTATACTGTATATCATAATCGAATTCTTCTAATTTTAGTCTCCATCTTACTAATTTGCTATTTGATTCCTTGAGTGAAAATAGCCACGTTAACGGCTTGTGGTCAGTAACTATGGTGAATTTATGCCCGAATAAATATGGCCTAAAATACTTAGTTGCCCAGACTATTGCCAGTAGCTCCTTCTCTATGGTTGAGTAGTTCTGTTCACTCTTAGAGAGGGTTCTGGATGCATAACATATAGGCAAGTCCTTCCCAATTTGCCCTTGTGATAGTACAGCGCCCAAAGCGACATTGCTAGCGTCTGTGGTCACAATGAATGGTTCATTAAAATCAGGGTATGTCAGGATAGGTTCATTGCAAAGTAATGTTTGACATTTTTCAAAGCATTTAATGTATTCCTCATCTAGGATGATCTTCTTATTTTTTCTTAGGCATTCGGTCATTGGTTTAGTTATATGAGAGAAATTAGGAATAAATTTCCTATAATAGCCCATCAGGCCAAGAAAGCTTTTAATTTGCTTTTCTGTCCTTGGTAAAGGAAAGTTTTTAATTGCGGCTATTTTATCGGGGTTTGGCTTCACCCCCTGAGGTGTTACAATGTGGCCTAAAAACCCGATTTCTTTATGTAGAAATTCCGATTTGTCCAGCTGTATTTTAAGATTGGCTGTTTGCAGTTTCTGGAATACTTTACTTAGGTTTTCAATATGCTCTTGTAGCGACGTGGAAAATATAATAATATCGTCCATATAGCACAAGCACGATGTTCCTTGTAGTTCTCCGAGTACGTTGTCCATTACTCGTTGGAACGTACTTGGGGCATTTTTCAGACCAAATGGCATACGAACGTATTCATAGTGGCCAAAATCGACTGAGAAAGCTGTCTTTGGAATATCCTTTGGACTCACTTCTATCTGGTGGAATCCAGATGCTAAGTCCAAAGTAGTAAAGTATAGGCATTTACCCAATTTATGCAATATATCAGTTATATTGGGTAACGGATACCTGTCGGAAATGGTTTTATCGTTAAGCATACGATAATCGATGACTTGGCGCCATTTAGCTTTTCCGCTAGCATCTGCTTTCTTTGGAACTATCCAAATTGGAGAGCTCCAAGGAGAATAGCTGGGTCTGATAATTCCCTGTGCTAACATTTCCATAATTTGCTTTTGTATTTCAGCTTTATGTACATGTGGGTAGCGGTAGCTTTTCGAGAATATGGGCTTTTCGTCTTCGAGATTTATTTCGTGCTTAACTTGATTTGTGAACGTGAGTTGTTGCGCATTCTTTTGAAATATGTCCTCGAATTTAAGGCATAACTTTTCAATGGATTTTCTCTCTTCATCGTTTAGATGATTTGTTCTTATCAAATTGGTGATTGATTCGTTTATAGGTTGACAGTCATAGATTTTTTCATCACTGTTCTCAACATGATAATTTTCGAATCTTTCGCCTTCGATTGGATGTTCAATTATAAAAGTGTGTCCTTGGTTACTATAATTGACTACCTCTACGTTAGCATAGTAGTTAGTACTATAGTAGACACCTTCGGGTATTATTAGATTTCCGTGAAGGATCATTGGTTTTAAATATATTTCTCCGTTTTCAATATTAACCGGTACCTTGGCAATAAGTTTGCTACGAGGTAAGATATTATATTGTTGAGATATGTGGTTCAATTTAAATTGAAGTGGAATAGTTACTTGAGGTAGTATTAACTGAGATTTAGCTAGATCGATTTGAATTTTCAATTGTTGCATCGATTCTAAACCGATAAGACCATCGAAGTAGTCGTGGAATTCAAACAGTAAAAATTCTAATGGCTGTTTGGTTTTAAATTCTTCGAATCCATCGATAATTACAGCTTTGTCGATGGTGTGCGTATTAAATAACGTTTTTATTTTTGTGGGTTCAATTGGAATTATAGAGTTTTTGTTGACAAGAATAGGGTTTAAGAAAGATTTAGTGGAACCAGTGTCTATTAATAGTTTGAGAGTTTTATATTGTGATTTAATTTTGATAAAAGGTAATCCACCAGAGTGGTTATTTACTGTTAAATATCCGATTGGTTGACTGAGGCTTCTTGGTGAAAATCCTCGTCTTGAATTTCGGTATCTATAATGATGGATAGTAATTTTTATGTACGATTTCTTGAATTGGTGAAGGTTGTTCAATTATATCTGAGTTAAATGGTTGATTGTCACCGTTGTATGTTGATTGAGGTTCTTCGTAATATTCTTGTTAATCCTGATAAGGATAATGCTTGTCATAAGGATTGGATTCGACATTAAAGAGTTCTTGTGATTTAAATTTAGGAGGTCCTCTTTGTTGAAATTGGAATGGTGTTCGAGGTTGGAAAGGTCGCTGACCATAAGTAGGCTGTTTATATTTTTCTAAATTGGATGACGTATCCATAGGTTCAGGCTTCGAATATTGTTGATGATTAGGTGGTATATTATGTCTGTTAAGTGGAATTGGATTTTGATGGGTAAAAGGGCGATGATTAAAGTATTGAGATTGGTTGTATGGGTAAGGTTTTCGTTGATGTGGCGTGAAATTATTTCGATATTGTGGATTGTACGTTATTAGAGGTTTTGGTGGTAGTCTTGGTGGAATGTTATGAGGATGTTTATATGGTTCTATTGATTTTTGCTTCATGTACCCAATGTTTTGTTCTTTCAAGCAGAAGCTGAGTGCTTCTGGTAAGGTAGTGGGTCTCATGGCTCGAATCATTGAACCCATTGGTTCTCTGAGTCCAGCCAGAAATACAGAGAGACACATAGAACTATATAATGATTGTTTAGCTGCCATGATGGTTGTTCTATTCTCATTTCGAGGAGTGTTGATATTAGCACTGTTAGTCATAGTGTTTGATATATCGACAACTCGTGAGAAGAATTTTTCTACGGTTTCTGAGCCTTGGGATAATCGATGTAGATCTCGTATGAGACTGGTCTCATCGCGTTTATCGGCATAGTGGGTAATTAAATTGCTACGAATTTGTTCCCAGTTTATTTCTTTTCCATACATCAATAAAACATCGTTTGCATCGCCAATTATTTTGTTGCGGATTGCTATGATGATAATTGATGTGTATGTAGGATTATTAATGCAAGCTGGATTGCATATGGTTAAGATTTCCTCTACATTTTGGATGAAATCGTAAAGTCCGTTTTTGTCGCCTCTGTATGAAGGTAAATCCTTGATGGCGTCAGGGATTTTTAATTGGTTTATTACTCGATTGACCGAGTCAACTCGGCGAGCTTCTTCTTCTTTTTCTAACATGATTTGTTGTGCTTGTATTCTTCGGTGTTCGTCGATACGATCCTGAAGTCTTTGAGCACCGATTCTTTCTGTTTGTTCTTCCAAAAGTATCCGTTGAGGATTAATTTGGTTTAAATTTAGCATGTTTAGACTTTCTTCACTCATAATTTTTCTTTCTGTTTCTTAACTATTTAGAATTTACATAGGTAACACAAATCAAAACTATATATATATATATTTATCAAAATTTGTTTTAAAAATATTTACGGACGAGATAGAGGAGTTTAATAATTTTCTTTAGGGGGTTTCAATTCGTTACTTACCAGAGAATAATTACAATCAGTGTCTTTTGATATACCATCATCAGAGCCTATATGATTGTTTACTATAGATGTTTATTGCTTCCTTCCTTCTCGTTTCGTAGTATACACTTATTTTAACTTTTATTGATTTTTTGTTTTCACTGTTTTGGTACTAGCGCCAAGTCGTTTTATTATTATTTATATATGTTTATTATTTCTCTATTTTGCTTACCGCTGGTGGGGGCAAAAATAGATAATCAGGAAAAAAAAATATTATTAGTTTGTTATTTTATTCACTTAATAATTATCTATTATAGGTTGATATTCTCTCAATCTATAATATTGTTTGTGATCTGATTATTGGCACTATTTCTCGATATTCTTTCGAGATTCACTATGGTGATAACCGATATCTTATTTATGATCACTTAAATATAGTTAATTTAGCACGTTTTCACAATATTCACTTGTTTATTATATGCATAAAATAATTTATTTTCTATTTAAACAATTGTATTTTCGGTAGGGACAGATTATTAAAATAATCCGCTATCAACTGCGCCAGTTATGTTTCGTCGTACCGAAACAATTTATTTTTTTAAAACTCAGGAATTGATTCCTGAGTATTATACAATTTTATTATTTTATTTTTTATTGAAATACAATTGAAACACTTATTAACTACAAAAATGATTATTCTATGGATAATTTATATGTTGAAGATAACGATGAAAAAGAACCCGGAATAATGTTTGCTGACGCTGCGTTTCCCACACTTTGAATGGTTGGGTTGTTGTTCTGTTGCAACCCGAGTCAGCAACGTGCATTTTATCATGTTGCTGAGTTGGCAATTTATCTTGTCTGGTGTGTTGCTTTTGGTTGTGAAGTATCGTCGGATATGACTTGGGTGTGAGTCCCGTGATTTGACCACATTTTGTATACGACATTTTTTGTGATTTCGAACCAATGACATTAGTGTTGCCAGAACCAAAATAACATATCTGTCATAAATATCTCAAAGTTTATTGCTTCGTGTGAGCTAAGTCAAGCAATTATGGTATTTTTGTTCAATATTATTTGACATTTCATCATGGAAAGACCTAGCCCAACACAACATCTACCAATTATTTAGCTGTATTACCAAATTCAGCACTCTATGAGAAATGTGTTTCGTGCGCTTAAAGCAACTAATGGTCCACATAATCAGCCTAACAAACGAATAATTCGCTATGCCATCGAAAATTTAAGGCTCAATTTTAATTTTTATATCTTGATCACACTTTAGAACATACTAACTTTGCAGCTACGTTAAATCCACAGTCAACATGCATAGGCTGGTAACGATTGAGGAATTAGACGCCAACATTACTCGAGTCATTCATCCAATACTCTTCGAAATGCTCATATTTGTCATCGAAAATTGGCCGAATTTCAGCCCCAGATACTGCGAACCTCATATATCTATAACACATCAACGTCTAGTATACGTACAGTTGTTAGAAACCAATAATTCCATTGAAAAACTGAAATCAACACAAACTGTCTTAACAAGAAATTTATTTTATTTTTATCTTGAATTCTTCTAACATGTTGTGAACTCTAAACTGCACTTTGCTATACGTATATACAAATAAATTTTTCAATGCTGTCAGATATAATCATACCAGGGTTTGAAAAATTGGTATACAGAAGAATTCAATGAGAAAATTATTTTATAAAATTCAATTTTCTATTTTTGATTTGATAAAATTTAATTTGTTTTTTATGATTACAATGATAGATGGATAGATACATTTTAACGTTTATCTCGTGTACAGTAAATCTGAGAGGTTTTGTATAATATATTATTAACGAACAATTGATCAAATTTTAGGTTTATCAATTTAAGATGAAGAATCGTAAGAGCTCGGTTTAGTATATATTTCGAGGTCGAAGATTTATAGGAGCTAGATGGTCTATCTTGCACCCCAAATTCGCTCGCAATGGAATTTCACTATACAAAATTCAAGTAAAAAATGTCAATAATTTTGTCGTTGATGGATGGAGGTGAAACCTGGGTGTAACTATCATCCACCCATTTAAGAAATTTTGTATCATACCTGAATTTCGTCATATATTTTAACACTCAACTTTTAATAGTCGACCATACTTCTACAGTTAAATGACAATATTTAGCTAAGAGACATGAATTGTATGGAAAGACGAATCGATTATCAACCGAATGCTGATTCCCATCATTTAGTAATTGGATTGTCGTTCACGCTTTCACGCATATAATTACAGATTTTTTTTTTGAAAATTTGACAGTTTCGAATAATGGCCGCATGGTTTAAAAATCATACGACGCCTAACAGTTTTATCTAATTAGGGATGAACATAAATATCAAGTATTTCAGCGAACAATCAATATCAGCATCTAAGTAATAAAAATAAAAATATGCGTTTTTGGAGCGCAATAGTACAAATAGGAGTACGTTGAGCTGAAAAAATATTACAAAACTGGAAACAGACAGATATGTAGGTGACCTATAACTAAATTGGATAAGATAATTTGAGATATCTACGTTTTTGTCATGAGCAAGTTAAGACAGTTAATTTTTTTTATTTATCTTTATTTATTTGCAGTCTATGGGAAGAGTATGAAGAATAAGAGCACAAAAAGTGCTCAACAGTTTCTTCCTCCCCGTCCCCACACTGTTCGCAGTAAGAGGTGTTTCGAATTTTCATTCGAAACATATGACTATTCAGGGAGCAGTGCCTCTTGAGAATGCAAGATTCTTAAAGTGCATAATATCATAATTTAAAATAGACTTGGAATCTTTGCTGGTTTACTGATCCAGAGAAGTTTTTGAATAAACGACAAGAGATGAGATTATCCCATCTTTTTGGTGCAGATCTCCAAAGTGACAGTCAATTTCTTATTTACGAGATAGTGACGTCACTCCTAGAGCGAGCTCAGGTCCCACAAAGGTGGATGTCGCACCCAATTGGGCCAATTGATCGGCCAATATATTCCCTTTGATACACATGTGACTGTATCGCCTAGTCGATTTGAGGCACTTATCGTTTCCAAAATAAGTTTCGATGAAACATTATTGGAACCAATCGTCTTTAGGGCAACCTAGCTGTCAGAAAAAATGCAGATACGACGATATCTACAATTTATTCCTTTTACAAAGAGTGCTGCTTTCAAAATTGCAGCAATTTCTGCCTGAAAACAGTAGCTTACCTACCAAGCGGGATAGATTATTCAACCTCAGGATTTTGTATGTATAGCCCAGCACCAGCTAGATTACGGCATACTGATTCGTCATTAAAGATTAACATATCGTTGAGCAGTTTTGTGCCGGCCCACCTCTCTCCATATTTGACAGTGCTCAGAAGAGCCAAATAGATTGTCTTTGCATTGAAGACGAGTAGCTGTTTGCGCTGCACACTTTCTGTTTTGAAAATCAAGCGGCAGCAGAACCATAGCCATCTCAAAAGCTGCCAGTAGGAGTAGTGTGAATAGCTCCTACTATACCAAGACAAACAAGTCTTTAAAGGTCTTTTTCCAATCCCGCTCATTGTTCTAGGCCACCTAATGAATGCGGCTTTGGGTTTTATCACTCAAACGTAAACCCAGTGCACGCGTCTAGGTTTAAGGCCCCATGATTTACCAAATAAAGGTTTGCAGTTCCAGTAAATGTAGCATGCTCTGTGGCATTTCTCATCTATATGTTTTATCCAGGTAATCTTCCGACCTAACCAAACCTCCAGATATAATTGGCTTCCGATGAGAGTGGGATCATGTGAGCCCCAATTTTTGGAAGACTAGAATTTACATTGGTTTAATAATGTGTACTACTTCCCTTCTTAAAAATAACTTCATACAAACTGCTTGAGATGGAGTCATACAAAATTTTAAATAATCTAAGGCTTTCTTTACTGTCGAATTGTCGACCACCTTCGTAAACTTTCCGAGACAGCCAACCCCACACGTTTTCCATGATATTGAGATCAGGAGAATACGGAGGCCACGGCAAAAGCTCTACATTTTGCTGCGATATTCATGATGTGATTATGTTAGCTGTATGGAGGGCATTATCTTGCTGATATATCCATGGCAATGGCTCTTCTTATATATATATATATATATATATATATATATATATATATATATATATATATATATATATTAGTTCCAAAAAACTAAATTGTCATTCACAAGTGGCGGGGTGTAATGACATTACTAAAACTAACCGCCTTTTAATTTTCGAAATTTTTCTTCAGACACATTTTTTAATAGACACAGGCGCAGATGTCTCTGTATTGCCAGCCCGTTTTGTTCGGAACCCAAGGGTCGATCCATCCTTCAAATTGTTTGCAGCGAACGGTTCTTCAATTGACGCTTACGGTACAAAATTTTTAAGACTAGACATTGGACTGCGCCGCGAATTCACCTGGGAGTTTATTGTTGCTGACGTGTCGATGCCTATTATCGGCGCGGATTTTTTGTGTAAAACTGGTCTACTGGTTGATATACAGAAGCAAAGACTTTTTGATCCGCTAACCTCGTTGTATACAACCGGTACTACTTCCAGCTATGACCAAACTACTATATCTAGGATCGACAGGTCAGCAATGGATCCAGGAGTTTTCAACGTTGTTTCAAAATTTTCAACAGTCATTCATGGTAACATAAACATTGATTCTTTAAAACATGACGTGACTCATAAAATAGAAACGAACGGACCACCGGTTGCATGCAGACCACGACGACTAGCACCAGACAAATTCATTATCGCGAAGAAAGAATTCGAAAAAATGATGAAACTCGGGATTTGTCGACCTAGTAGCAGGTCAAGTCCATTGCATATGGTCCCTAAAAAGAATGGAGAGTGGAGACCTTGTGGAGACTTTCGTGCGCTTAATAAAGTCACAATTCCAGACAGGTACCCAATTCCACAAATACAAGATTTTACGCAACGACTCGAGGGTTGCACTATATTTACAACAATAGATCTTGTCCAGGCCTACCATCAAATTCCCATTGAACCGACAGACAATCCGAAGACAGCAATTTCGACACCTTTTGGACTTTTTGAATTTTTGAATGCAGCACAGTCGTTCCAAAGGCTTATGCATGCAGCACTACGCGGTCTGGATTTCAGCTTTGTTTATTTGGACGATGTGCTCATTGCCTCTCGAAATTATGACGAACATCTCGAACATATTAAATTGACTTTTACTAAATAAGAGGAATACGGACTAGTAATTAATGTTGACAAATGTGTTTTTGCAAAAACGAAAATTACCTTTTTAGGCCATTTGGTAACTGGACAAGGTTTATTACCGTCACATGAACGGGTTCAAGTTATCAAAAATTTCGAACGACCACTGACTGTTAAACAACTTAAACGGTTTTTAGGCATGATAAACTTTTATCGCCGCTTCATTCCTGGTGCTGCTGCTGACCAGGAATTGTTGAATGACTACCTGAAAGGATATACTAAGAACAGTCAAGTTCCAATTAAATGGTCAGTTGCGGCTACTGAAGCATTTGAAAATTGTAAAACTAAACATACGGACGCGACTTTACTCTGTCATCCATCATCATCAGCTCCTCTGGCCATCATGGTTGACGCTTCCGATTCTGCGATCGGAGCAGTGGTTCAGCAGCTTGTTTCGGATACTTGGAAACCACTCGGTTTCTTTTCGGTACGTCTCAATGATACGCAAAAAAGATATAGTGCTTATGATCGTGAACTTCTCGCGGCTTATTCGGGTATAAAACATTTTCGACATCTTCTTGAAGGTCGTATTTTTACGCTCTATACCGATCATAAACCACTTATCTACGCTTTTAAGCAGAAACTGGAAAAAGCATCTCCTCGTCAATTTCGACACTTAGATTTCATTGGTCAATTCACGACCGATATTCAACACATTTCTGGTCTGGACAACGTAGTCGCAGATACACTTTCACGCATTAATCAAATTTCTATCCCTGAAAGCATTGATTATTCTATCATCGCAGATGCTCAAACCAATGATGAGGAACTTCAAGAACTTTTAAGGAGTAACTCTGTTATCAAATTTGAGAAATTTCCCGTTTCCTTCAATTCGAAACAATTAATTTATTGCGATGCTTATACGAAAATTTCCATTGACAGACTTAAACCATGCTACTCTGACAATCAATCACAGAATACGGACACTACAACTGTACAGACTGGCCTTCTTGTACCGACTCACGAACCAGAACATATTATTTCAGCCGACGGACCTAAATTTTCTAATGAAGAGCCGAAAGTTCGCAAACGGGTTTGATTCGACTTGTCACAGAAAACGACAAATATTACAAGGTCAGGTCGTGTATCCAGGGCTCCTACCAGATTGAAACTTAGTCGATAGATCTTCGATCTCTCTGGGAGGGGAGTATTTGTGGTGTCGCATGGTATTTTGGTGCTTCTTCACACCTCGCTCTTAAATTTATTTGTGAATAATTATCTAAATTTTTAAACTGGCACCTTTAATAGATACATAGTTGAGTATACAACTCATGTAAATAGATTTTTGTATTATTCAAGTTAACTTTGAAAAACAGAATTCATTAGTTTTTCATTGAATTTAAATAAGTTTTTTCTGTTCCGTTATTCAATTAACTTCGATATAAAATATGACAAATATATATATATATATATATATATATATATATATATATATATATATATATATATATATATATATATATATATATATATATATATATATATATATATATATATATATATCCATGGCAATGGCTATTCTTCTTCGATGCCCATTTAAGTTGCTGCGGTAAATTTTCCGGTTGGAAATGACAAATCTCCCGGACCATAAAATGATATAGCCCCCACACCATAACGCCTCCTTCCCGGCTGTGGAGTTTTGCGAAAAAAATTTTCCTCTTTTCGAAGGTCGTGAACATAATAATTAAATCCATCGGAGCCATCGAGGTTAAATTTCTTCTCATCAGAAAAAACGACATGTTTCCATTTATCAGCCCATGTCATATGCTGCCTCGATAAATCTAACCTGTTCTATTTCCTCACCTGATTTAGAGGTGGTTTCTTTTGGAGTTTTCTTTGAATAAGGTGATCTGCTTTTTTAATCACTCTCCATACTGTTATTCAGCTGGCCTCCACACCAACTCTAGCTTTAATTTTTGCACAAGATAGTGCGCAATTGGATGCTGCCCTTAGTATGGCCCGCTCGTCGGCTGCAGATGTGACCTCAACAGTTCGGCCTTTATTGTTTGAGCCGTATTCTCTTGAATTTTTTGTAAAATTGAAGATAACAGTCTTACTTCTCCCTATTTTATACTTACTATTTAATTATTTTCTTAATGAGCTCAAGCTGGATTGTTAATGTCTAAATCTTTTTAAAGCTTGTTTTTTATTCCATTGTTGAATAAGCCTTGTCCGTATGACATCAATTCGGTTCCGATTCGATCAAAAACCAGCTATTCTTATTGTTTTATACAATTAGAAGATGCCATGAATCTATCATCGCCGACAGCTAACGCATTCCTTCAAATGCATCAACTGATCCGGATTTTTATCGAAAAATCATCTTAACGATGACGCCCATTTGCTATGATAAGCAGAATTGTCACTTTTGGTGCTCAGAAAATCCAAGAATGATGGTTGAAAAGGCTACGCATCATCAACGTATCACTTATTGGTTTTTGGGAAGGGGGTGAAATTTCACCTCACTGTTTCAATAATGAGGTTGGTGTAACTGTAACGGTGAATGGATTGCGCTATCGAGCTATGATTAATGATTTTTTATGGCCGGTTTCAACATGCGGCTCTATGTGTCATATAAGTAAAGAAACAATAGCTATTTTGTAAGAAAAATTTCCTGACCATGTTATTTCTCGAACAAATGATCATTTTTAGCCACCGAGATCTTGTGACATTTATCTTTTAAACCACGTGAAACGTAAGATCTTTACCAATACTTTTATCGATTCAAAACCTAAGAGATGGAATTCGTGAAGTTATGGATGACATACAGCCGCAAATGTGTGAATTAGTTATTAAAAATTTAATAAAATTTGGCTGAAATCGGTTTCAAATGTTAATGGCAAACCTTCTTTACAATGAAATAAACATTCATAAATATCAAAGTGAACCCTCTTACTGGAAAATCCTTTATTATCCTTTTTTGAATATATACAAATAAACTTATAGTTTCGTAAAACTTTTGGTCGTCATCATATATATCTTTTCTGAACATTTTAGCATGGACTGTTTATATGTTTTGACATCTCTCCATTAGCAATCAAAATTAACTCTTAAATTGGTGTAGGCAGACCACGAAAGGGAACAAATTTTGACAATATTTCTAAATATAAATTTGTATTTACCGCATTTGGCATGATTCAAGAATGTATATACATTATTTACATTTCAGAATAATATATAAATATGTCAAATAATTATACATTGTTAAACTTGTACATGCATATCCCCAAATGTAAAGGAGAATAATCAACCGCATTTATACTATAATTAAATTTCAAGAGATTTAATTTTTTCCGCAACCACCAAAATTTGATATATACAATACAGAACATATCAATCGATAATGTACATACATGTTTTTAAATACATTTTTTTTAATATACAAATTTCATGTAACAAGTGTCCCAATTAGAGGTAACATATTTTTAAAAGCTCTGTCCCCAGTTTATTTCTGGAATAATTAATTCCTCTTATTGAAACATCCTCTACAATAATTTTTTGTCTTTTTTAATTCGATAAAATTCAAACATCAATTCAATCAATCAAAATGACACGCAAGTACACGGTTTGTATACACACACCTCGAAATTAACAAATACATAATTCAAGCGAAATACTTTGAAATCAAGTTTAGCATTTTATGATGACTATATTTAATTTGACATATGTCACAATTAGTATTTCATGTATTTTGTTTACAGTCAACATTTTTATGATTAATAATAAAAATATTTTAACTTTAGGGACAAATACACAATCCGAATTGTTTTGTATTTAATTTTTAAATTAGATTTTCTAAATTAATTATGTTTTGCATCTCTGGCGTAACGAGAGAACTAAGAAAAGTTCGCTTAGTTCACCAGAAAAAACCCAATTCTTTGTTTTATTTTTAAATCTTGCTCTGATCTACATAATCAACATTGATTTCAATTCATCTCTTAAACATTAAGATCAAGTTCTCAAACAAGTCTTTAAAATCTTACTTTTTAAGCTTATCAAGTTCAGCATTAACTGCATCCATTATCTTCACGTTAGTGTTAAAGATCTTTCCCCTTAATTTTTGGGTTTTAATTTTTGGAAATAACCAGAAATTTCAATGTGCTAGATCCAGGGAATATAGTTTTGGACGTGTTTTTTCGATGCCAGAATTGTAGTATAATTACTCGTTATTTCAACAGTGTGTCCTGGCACGTTATCCTCATATGTACGTCTAAAGTATATGCTGATTTTTCAATAAATGTTTAAAAACTTTTGGTAAGCAGTCCGGTATACCATCAAATGGTTCGGTACACCATTTTGCAGTTACCGTCTGCAGTAGAATAGTAAATGGTGTTTTTTAGAGTAGTAGGTGCAGGAGCTCTGACAGTTACAAGGAGCTAGGACAGTCTAAAAGTCCATCCTGCACCCAATTGAAACTAAACGTAAAAAAAAGTATAATGAAACACAGAAATATATTTTAATATCAGTGCAACGGGGTTTATGCGATAGACAATTTTATGACATGAATATTATTTCATGTCATATGGACGCCACGGCTGACCTGGAAAAAGCGCAATCTGGAACACCAATTTTCACAAACTTTTGGCAGCATTTGCGGTCGTATTTCGCCAATAACTTTTCGAATGTTGATTTCTAGATGTTCAATTGTCTCTGGATTATCGACGTAGATAGGTAACCCTAAATAAAATAATCAAATGGGTTTAAATTACACGATCTTGGTGACCAATTAACAGAACCATTACTCGAAATTATTTTTTTATTAAAAGATGTGTGGCATGTGGCTCCGTTCTGTTGGACCCACATGTCAGCAAGATTAATACCAGCCAATAGAGGTACGAAAAAATTCTAACTATGTACCTATACCTCTCATCATTGACAGTATCATTCTGATCATCATCGGTTTTAAAGACATAAGCACCAATGGCTTTGCTGGACATAAAGCGCATCAAACAGTAATTGTCTGTGGATGTAATGGTGTTTTGACAAAAGCTTGTGGATTATCATAATTTAAAATGTGACAATTTAATTCCTACCCAAGTTGAATCTTGAAATCTTTTAAGTCAAGATCGTTTCATAAATTTTTCCATCAAGTGGAAAGATACTCCAATTGCTAAGGACGGCGACGACTTGATTGATTTGGATTCTTCTCTGTACAGCGGCTACGATTTCACCAGTGCGCACTATTCGGCGTCTTACGTGATGCACATTATCAATAAGAGTAAACGTGGTCCGAAAACGATCTATTGTTATTCGAATTAGCCGCTCTGACGGACGATTATGTATGTCATAAAATGAATGAAGTGCACAATAGGTTTGACGAACGAAACCATTATTTTGATAAAAGAAATTCAAGCGTTGCTCTAATGTAAGTCTATCCATGATGAAATGTCAAACCATACTAAACAAAAAGCAACTATCAGCTGTTGAATGGGTGATCAAATAAAGCAGTGTTCCCAACTCAAAGTTGTGAACCATGGCCTGCTGTTTCGTTTCCGGATCAGACTTATAGAACCAAGATTCACATGTTACGAGTTTAGTTAACCTGCTAGACTGCCCGTTTTCGTATTTAGTTTGGAAAAATGTAACAAAATGCACTCAAATTTTTGTGCCTCATTTAAAATTCGTGGAACCCATTGAGCAGATTTTTTCGTATATCCCAGATGATTATTTATTTTTCGCGATACAGCCATGGTATTCAAGGCCAATTCATCAGCAAAAGTTTCTTGTTGAGGCTCGTCCTCTATCGAAAAATATCCTGTCTGTTTTTCAAAAAATATTAAAGAGCATTTATTCAGCGAACTGATGCTGCTTCCCTCGTATTGTGTGCATTAAGTCAGATTTCAATGACATCGATTGTCAAGTTCTACGAGCCGATTGTTAATTTCATGTCTGCGTACTTCAGCTGAGATTCGATTTTATTTTTATTATATTGACACTTCAAGTTTTTTTTACGGATCCAAGTCTATCAACCTAGCGATTCAACAATATTTAGTCTCTTATTAGAAATTCTAGGAATATAATATTTCGTGCAAAATATTCACGAAGCAGTGCCTCCACCAGAAGAATATGACATTCATCTATCTTTAAGGAATTATGTCAAATGTTTGCCAAATTTTATTCTATCGTGTTGTTACACCAAGGGTTTGAAATGGTTATAAAAACATTGGAAGAATAACTGATGGATAAGTTATGATACGTCATAAAACTGGTATAATACTGAAATAAACACTGAGTAATACTCTTCACTATATAAACAAATGTGGAGCTGGTTACGAATAACATTGTACCATGCTTAGAGAAGTCAAAATTTATTGTCGTCGCCGGAAGATTGAAGTCTGCAATAATAATTAATTGTTCATCATGGTGCACTTCAAAGTAGATTTAAAATTCAGATTCGTTATATTGCAATTAATAGTTGGACAGGTTAAGAAGCTCGTTAAACATTGTACTCTTCACGAACTTTGTTTATGCTAGAAGTTTATTGAATAATTTTCAGCGACGTACAAATCCATACATTAGGTCGGATATCGGATAAATGGCTTCTATGGTTTGACTGAACTTTCTGTCGAAATTGTCCATGGCCGTTTTAAATTATTGTGTCTGTAATTAATTTATCAGTTTGTTTTATCTGTTTTATCTAGGGATACATTGAGGATGCATTTGTTGCACAACAAACAAACATCAAGACAAGCATGCTCCATGAAAATCATTATGTTCGATAAAATAAAGTGCTGAATTAATGTAATACAGTCTCATTACATTAGGCAAAATGAGCATTAAAGTAAAAATTCGAGCTAAGTTCTAATTAAGGTTCATCCCGTTTCACTACTACCTCCAGTTCAAAGTAATGATGAAAGAGACCCAAACGAAATACAGACAATAATAAATTGCAGTATAAAAATGTTTTATGGACTGATTTCCCTCCGCCGCTCTCAACTTCCTCCTTTCGATTTCTCTTGTTTGTCAAAAACAGCCAGTTATAATAAAATTAAGACATTTTTACATTGGTGACCCCAAAGCCTTGTTTTTAAACAAAACATCACATCGTCATATCTTCTGACGCAACCTCCTAAAAATTTCATCCTACCTTCGGCCAATATCTAACGCGGCAAAAATTAAAATTCTTACAATGGAATTGTCTGCCTTATCTCAATTGGTGGTAGCCCGTTTCGCACTTTCAAAGCTCACCACGAAGTATTTCCACGAAGTTCATTGCATGCTGCAACAAAGCCAAACCATAGGGGAGCGAATGTTGGGGAAACCTTCAAATAATACAACATACAGTCAGATTCGTTTCTTGTTACAAAAGACCAAATCACTAAGCGGGTAAAATTAGCAGGAAGGCACTCCAATATGGTATAGATAATGATAATAAAAATGACGGAGAGAAATTCACATGTGGGCGAGTAATGTGTGGCATTAAGAGAAACCCAAATAATTCGCAAATACAATTATCATCATCACTTTACAATCAAATCAGTTAATAAATATATATTTCGAGTTAAGTCCTTGTAATTCGCTAGCACTGTCACAACTGAACGTAGATATACGAAAATCGCACAGTAGGAACATCAAGTCTGGTACCATTTGTCTGATGAGATGGATTTGATCTTTCGCGATCCCACCAGTCATTCAATGACGTTAAATCAAATCGAAACTGGCTAAGCGAATTCAATATTATACAAGCAACAACTCGAATTACAATTTAACCTAACACGGCATAAATTAACTTCTTACTTCATTCGTAAATATACGAATCGCACTGTCTCGCGTCACGACTGAACGTACATATACGAATCGCTCAGTACGAACATCAAGTCCGTGTTAGAATATGCCTAATGAGATGGGTTTGATATTTTCGATCACAGTCATGCAACAACTCGAATTAAAAGTAAATTAAGTCAAATCCTTACTAATCAAAACAAATTGAAGCTCATCGGTAAATCTTTAAAGTAAATATTTGTGCTTTACGGTAACTATTCTTAATTTGAATCGAAGCAGATGAAAGATGGTCTAAGGCTTCCCTTTTGCTTAAAACGACATCCTAGAACGATATTCAGACGTCCTCAGTGGGTCTTAGGTATCAGTATCGCGAATAGGTCAAACCATTCAATCAATTCCCACCCCATACAAATGATTAATCCAAATAAAAATTCATGCGTGAATTCTGTCTTTGCTATGCATTAATGCAACTACATAAAATCTAGACAATCCACCGGTCAGCAATTATAGTGAACGTAGAAATACAAGATCCACTCTATTAGGAATGGCCCATGTTAAATGAATGTCTTATGGATATGGCACATTTGGAATCTCAGCCATACTCACAAACACCATATTGGACATTAACCAATGTCACTGTTGGGCGTGTAAATTGCACGGTTTTTAACATGTAAAACACGTGTTATTTACTAAAGGTTATTTTTTACATTCTATATGTAAAAGACGTAAAAAACGATTTTATGTAAAAACACAAACTGACGCGCCATCTCTTATTAAATCTAATTGTTACTAAAACACCATCTATTAAAAAATCTGCTTACTATTTTATGAATAGAATTTGTGAAGTAATTAACTGTTTTCACAATACCTTTTGATTTAGATTCAAATTATTAACAGGTTAATTTCGTTAAAAGTCATTTTAACTGGCTCGGGTGAAGGTGAAGAAAAACTTTTTCCAACTTATAATGCGGACTTGAAAACTAACTGATTTTGCAAATACCCATTTATCTATGTTAATTAATAAGGAGCAACGCGAACGTTAGTAAATTTTTGACATTTTAAAATAGATGGCACTGCGAACGATGTTTTCTTTTTTTTAAATGTAATTTACATTTTATGTAATTTACACTGCCTTGACATTTAAAATCCCAACAGTGACCAATGTGTTTCTTTAAACAACGCGTAATTACCCATAGTAACGGATTTTTATGGAGAACAATAATTTTCTGGAATTTTGTGACGAGCAGTGTAGATTGAGATAACTGTTTGCCGACAAAGTGTACAATTTGTGATAAGGATCAAAATATTTTCATCGAGCACTTTAAGTGTCCTTAAAAAAATAATTGGTTTGATAAATTGATATCGATTTGCCAGCAGAATTAAACACAACCCAGACACATGTATATGTATCACAAAACATATTGCTCTTAACCCTTTTTCTGTATTCCCTTAATCAAATTAAAATTTCTACAATAGAAATAAGGAAAAGAGTAAAAGGTAAATGAATTGTATATTTTACTGTTTTTGTTAAAATACTTGAATATATTAATATTATTTCCGTAATTTAAAATAATAAATAATTATTTTAATGAGTTTTATTTAAATTATGTTAACTACTTAGTTGTTGTTTCTTGAATAATAATTTTCTCTTTTTTCATTTTGCGATCTTGCAAATATTTCTTTTCTCTTCTTTGTTGAAAAAAAAAAATATTAATTTAGAAACTGAACATTTCAAGGGGGTTGTGCAAAATATACCAAAAATTATGAAATATAATGTAAAAACTGAAGCAACAGAACACAGAATAATGGTTATAAATTTTATGAGTAAACAAGAAAGTAAATGTAGCAGCAGCGTGGTAAATGTTTTTTCGCTCGGAGGATGAATTTTTTGTTAGGGTATCTGTGGTTTACATATTTTATTGAGATATGAAGTCAAGAGGTTATTTGTTGCTGTGGTTAATTTATTTAATGGATTATACAATTTATTTAGGGATTTTCATAAAATGTATACTTTAAGATTAATAAATTAATTTTATTTGTTGTGTTAAGTATCATTTGGTTTTGTACACTCTCATAAACGTTGATCTTAAGAGTAAGGAAAATATAGTTGGTAGATTAGAAAAAATTCATTTCTGGCAACAACTCTAAATATTTTGTCTAAACCGTTTTATCTCCAAGAAACATTATTTGAATTTCAAAGCTGAAATTTCAGTTTGGGATTGTTTTGGAGAAAACAGATAAACGAACCAGTTTCGTATATCGAAAGGTAAATTAATTAATACTTTTGGTGAAATCTCACTGAAAAAGGGATATTTGAAGTGAGATGTTATCCAAGGTTGTTATCCTCATAATTCAAAAAGTCATTTCCAATCCTACTTATTATAGGTTCTTACTTTTATTCATTCCAAAGGTATGATGATATAGTGACCTCGGAATACTTCAAACGAAACGTAATAAAAGAACAACTTGGACCAAAAAGAATACAACTTTGACCGCTGTGACTAGATGCCAGACATTCACATTTTACTTATTCAATTTATTGTGCGTATTGTTAAGTTTTTAAAGTTTTTGTATATTAAATTTACAAAACAAAGTGGGTCGGAGCAAAAAAACTATAGGGTAGAGATTAGGAGGATGACGAAAAATATTAAATGACTATATCAGTTTGTCCAGTAAACTCCGAACTTTGGAGATAAAATATAATTAGAAACGAAAGCAAATATATTGATAGCTCGCCTGATCATCCTAGACTGCCGCTAGAAAAACAAATTTTAACTACCTTATAGTATTTATCACCGGTTGTAGCTTAATGGTTAAGAGAGTTTTTCATCACGCCACGGTCTCGAGTTCGATTCCGTTGACCAAAAATTAACATGCAATCGGATGACATAAAATGCGTTTGTGTATAAAAACATTCGTTGGGCTGACCACCTAGAATGTGCACCAATCGTTAAAATTGGTTCGTAAGTTCTCAATTGAGACACGGTAAGGGCCGTTTACGGCCTCTAAGCCATAGATTGTTTATAGTATTTTGATAACCCTTTTATGGTATTTGGGTAGCCCTGACTACACAAACATGTGATAATTGGTATGAGTTGCATTGAAAGCCAGTATATTGATGGTTTAAAAACCAACCAACGTTTGTGTATTTATTTTAAACATTCCATCTATAGCACACTATTTTGTGTTATAATAAAAAAACAAAACTTTATATTCACTTATGTTGAAATTATAATAATTTATTTAATTTTATATATTTATTTAGTGAATTTTATTTTATAATTATAAGATGATTATTAATTTTATTAATTGTTATTTATATTGTATTTATTATTTGTTTTATATCTATTATTTATTTTATATCTAATTTACATGTTAATAAAGTTTTAATTTGTGTTTTATTTATTTATATTTTATTTATTTTTCTTCACCGCACACAAAGTGGTAAATGACCAGACAGGTCAATGATAATGAATGTAATGGCCGAAAATAATTGGCTTGTCACTCAACCAAGAGGGAGGACACGCGCGCCACGATCGAGAAATACTAACACGAGAAAATGATAATGCAGTTGCTAATTATGATAATGTAAATTAATAATTTGGTGCACTATACTTTGAATAGATGTCGGACACGAACAACAAAATATCTATTCAAAAGTAGTAACAACTGACTGTACTAAATATGCTATCGAAACGAGAATATTCTACAGGAATATAGATGGTGCACTTGTCACTGTAAATATAATATTTACCTCGATTACACGATAGAACGTGACGTAATAAAATTCGGCATTAATGAAAAAGTTGCATTAATAAATAAGAAGCGGTTTGAAATATTATTCAACAAATATGTTGAACCGCTACAGGACCCCCTTCGCAGATAGAGCCCGCGAATATCGAAATGTTATACAGAAAATCGAACTTTTTTATGTCGTGTCATAGCTGCTACCTGATCAGCAGAATTTAAAATGCCGTACGCAGGTTTCAATCTGTCAATCGTAATGGATTGATGTTTGCCTTTAATTGAAACAATAAATCTCTTGCGTAAACGCTGTATAACTTTAAAAGGTCCGTCGTAAGGAGTTTGCAACCCTGTTTTAACTCTATCAACCCTAACAAAGACATACTCGCAATTATCGAGCGATTTGGGAACAAAAATATCTGTTTGTTTCGCCTGTCTGGTTGAAGTGGGGATGAGATTTTGCATGGTGGTGCGGAGTTGATTGACAACTGTGTCGGTTGGTGGCAAAGACGGAAGAGGATTTTCGACGAAGAACTCACCGGGTAACTTAATTGTTTGGCCATAGACCATCTCCGCAGGTGAGCACTTCAGATCTTCTTTAACCGTTGCTCGAATACCAAGTAAAACGAGTGGTAATTCGGAACTCCAATGGATTGTATTGCCTCTGGCCTTAAGAGAAGCTTTAAGTTGGCGGTGAAATCGTTCAACCATGCCATTAGCTTGAGGATGATAAGCTGTTGTCCGTATCCGATGTGAGCCAAGGAGTTTCGTTAACTCACTAAAAAGTTTGGACTCAAACTGCGTTCCTTGATCCGTAGTTATGTCAAGAGGAACGCCAAAACGTGATACATAATTTTGGACAAATGTGTTAGCTATAGTAGTTGCAGACATATCGTTCATGCAATAAGCTTCGGGCCAGCGAGTAAATCTATCGACACAGGTAAGTATATAAGTAAATCCATTAGATGGTGGAAGAGGTCCAACAACGTCTAAATGGATGTGTTCGAATCGACCAGGTGGGATATCGAACTGTCCATGAGGTGATTTAGTATGCCTCTGGACTTTAGATTTTTGGCAGGCTAAACAGGCTCGTGCCCAATGGGTCACGTCCTTGTTAATACTAGGCCAAAAATAGCGAGCAGTAATCAATTTACGAGTAGCACGGATACCAGGATGTGAAATGCCGTGTAAAGTAGTAAAAATTATTTTGCGTAATGGTTCTGCGATATAAGGGCGATTGTTGCCTGTTGAAGTTTCGCAGTAAATTTCGAAGCCAGGTAATTTAAAAAGCTCTAGTTTCATATTGGAACTAGAAAGACATTCGGAACCAGAAAGTAAATTCTGAAGTTCTAGGTCTGCTTTTTGTGCTTTGATAATAGTATCATAGTCGAAGTAAGTCTCGACTTTGGCTGAATTTGTATTGGTCGAGCGGGGAATAACATCCGCGACCAAAGTATCGGTTGTGCGGGAAAAAACCTCCGCAACCGTATCATCTACTGTGCGGGAAAAAGCATCCGCTACTACATTATCTTTACCGTGCACATGCTGGATGTCCGTGGTAAATTGACTAATATAATCCAAATGACGTGCTTGTCTTGGATTACGTTCAGTTTTAGACTGAATTGCTCTTGTTAAAGGCTTATGGTCGGTGTAAATAGTGAAATCCCGACCCTCGACAAAGTATCTAAAATGTTTAATCGATAGATAAATTGCGAGTAATTCCCGATCGAATGCGGAGTATTTTCGTTCGGCATTCGTTAATTTTTTAGAGAAAAATCCCAATGGTTCCAAATTATTATTATTTAACTGTTGCAGGACGGCGCCAACTGCCGTGCTCGATGCATCAGTAGTCACGCTGAATTTAACATCGTTCAGCGGATGAACTAATAAAGTTATATTAGCCAATTCACTTTTAAGCGAAATGAATGCATTCTGACATTCTTCGGGCCAGGAAAAATTCTTTGGCGTCTTGGGCTTCTTTAGTAGAGCTGCCAAGTGTGAGTGAATTGGGGCAAGCAATTCAGCTAACTTTGGTATAAATCGGTGGTAGTAATTAACCATCCCGATAAACTGCTGAATGCGCCTAATTGTAGTGGGTGCTGGGAATTCCTTAATGGCATTAATTCGTTCTGGCGAAGGCAGAATACCATTAGGAGTAATCTTGTGGCTGAGGAAATCAAGAGTTGTAACTCCAAAGACACATTTTGTGCTATTGATTCGAACATCAAACTCTGCTAATCGTTTAAATAGCGTTTCCAAATGGAGTTTGTGTTGCTCCTCGTTAAGTGAAGCTACAAGAATATCGTCAATATAGACGAATACGAAGTCCAAATCTCGTACGACTTCGTTAATAAAACGTTGAAACGTTTGTGCGGCGTTTCGAAGTCCGAAAGGCATTCGGGTAAATTCGAAAAGACCAAAAGGTGTGGTTATGGCCGTCTTATGAACGTCTTCAGGAGCTACGGGAATAAGATGATAAGCTCTAACTAAATCGATTTTGGAGAAAATATTATTTCCATGTAAATTCATGGAAAAGTTTTGAATGTGGGGTATCGGATAGCGGTCTGGAATAGTAACCGTGTTCAATCTACGATAATCACCACATGGTCTCCAATCGTTATCTTTTTTCTTGACCATATGTAGCGGACAAGAAACTGGGGATGCCGATGGCCGGCAAATCCCTAAATCTACCATATGCTGAAACTCTAATTTGGCAGCTTTATGGCGAATCGGATCTAGTCTTCGTGGTCTTGATACTGGTAAATGCCCTTCAGTAACAATATGATGTACCACGGAATGACAAACTGGTGAATTATAATTCGGCTATTATAATACGGTGGGGGTATTAACACGCACCGTAGTGGCATGTATTGACAGCTGAGTCGCTGGATCAATAAGCCGTTTTCGTTTAAGGTCGACTAAATGGCCAAATTTGCTTAAAAAGTCAGCGCCAATAATCGGACGATTCACTGCTGCTAAAACAAATGCATGCGTGAAATTACGTCTAAGTCCGATATTCACCTGGAGCAATTTAGTTCCATAGGTGTTAATTTTTGTACCATTGGCAGCTGCTAACACTAGATCGTGTGATTTTAAATTTAAAAATATCGACGTGGAAAAACGTCGGACAGGGAGGACCGAAAGGTCAGCTCCCGTGTCTACAAGAAAAGTCAGGTTGTTAATTACGTCATTTATAAAGAGGCGGCTGTTATTTAAGGTCGAGAGTGCGGCCGACTCGACCAGGGGATCTACAAGTTTTTTGGATCACTACCTGTTTGGGGCTTATAGGCACAAGGTTTAATACACATGTGAGCTCTATCTTTGTGGTGTAAATGATACCAACAAAGCTGGTTCGGAGATTTTGAACCAGTATTTTGCCCTCTATTATTTGAGCGAGTACGAGGTCGTGAACGTGATCGAGAGCGTGAACGAGATCGGGGTATTGGCCGTGCAAATTGTCTGCCGCGTTGGCCTGGCGCACCTATGCTTAATTGCCTGACAATTTGCTCAATTCGTGTCAAGCGAGACGCGAATGAGTCAGATGACGATGTCGATGGTTGTTCGTCCTGAATTGGCCTTGCTCTTCGTGGCTCTCGTACTCGTGAAAATGGTGATGATGCTGGAGGATTATAGGGTCTCTCGACGGCGTGTAAATTTGGTTGCTGCAACCTGATGCTTTCGTGCATGCGATCCGCGACCTCGGCTAGAGTCGATAAAGGAGCCGAGTCGGGTTGGGCAGCTAACGCAATTCGTATCAATTCGTGTAAGTTTCGGGTCCAAAGTGAACGAATTACTGGAACACCGAAATTATTCCCTGCCAGACTCTCGATATGTCTGAGGGCTTCGGACGGTTTACGGTCGCCAAAATCCTGACCCCTGAGCAATGCCTCTAGCTGCCTTTCGTCTGAAGGCGCGAGACGGTTAAGTAAGATAGTTTTTAGCTGCTCATAGTGGTTATTTTGCGGGGGATTTCTTAACACGTCAAGTATCGTCGTCTGGAAGAGGTGCGACGGTATGGACGAGATGACCTGCAGGTATTTTTGTTTGGAGCTCGTCGTCTTCTGCAGGTCAAAGGTGATCTCCGCCAATGCGATCCAACCTTTAATGTCGTCCATCCATAATGGCTGTAGTGGCAGTGTCCTTGCCGATGCTACTTCGCTGTATTTTGCGTCCTCTTGGTCCATCTCGACATCTCGTTCCTTGCCTACACTCATCTTTTACACTACACTAATATTCGACCGATATAGAATGAGAGTAAAAAAACTATGCGGAAAAAAAATAATATTTTGCGACTCTTGAAAAATTTCTCGTTACGGAAAAACGTGGCGGCGGAGCGAATTGTACCGTTGCTTTTAGAGGAAAAAAATTTATTGCAAACGGTATCGGCGGGTGGACGTACAATTGAGAGAAAAAAATTAGATCGAGAGAAATTGTGTGTCGGTGGAAAAGAAATATTATATATATAAAAAAAATAAAACTTACAATTTTTTTTTTTTTAAAAAAATGTTGCGCGAGGTATGCACCTGCGTTCGTCTCTCTCCCTCGTTGCGCGGGGTTTTGCACACGCGAATTGTCCGATCCCTCGTTGCGCGGGGGTTTGCACACGCGTTAATTTCCGATCCCTCGTTGCGCGAGGGTTTGCACACGCGTTAATTTCCGATCCCTCGTTGCGCGGGGGTTTGCACACGCGTTAATTTCCGATCCCTCGTTGCGCGGGGGTTAGCACACGCGTTTTTCTTTTTACACGTGCAATTTGGCTCCGCACTTTTTACGTGTAATGCCCTAAAAAGGACCGTCGGGGTCACCAATTTATAGCACACTATTTTGTGTTATAATAAAAAAACAAAACTTTATATTCATTTATGTTGAAATTATAATAATTTATTTAATTTTATATATTTATTTAGTGAATTTTATTTTATAATTATAAGATGATTATTAATTTTATTAATTGTTATTTATATTGTATTTATTATTTGTTTTATATCTATTATTTATTTTATATCTAATTTACATGTTAATAAAGTTTTAATTTGTGTTTTATTTATTTATATTTTATTTATTTTTCTTCACCGCACACAAAGTGGTAAATGACCAGACAGGTCAATGATAATGAATGTAATGGCCGAAAATAATTGGCTTGTCACTCAACCAAGAGGGAGGACACGCGCACCACGATCGAGAAATACTAACACGAGAAAATGATAATGCAGTTGCTAATTATGATAATGTAAATTAATAATTTGGTGCACTATACTTTGAATAGATGTCGGACACGAACAACAAAATATCTATTCAAAAGTAGTAACAACTGACTGTACTAAATATGCTATCGAAACGAGAATATTCTACAGGAATATAGATGGTGCACTTGTCACTGTGAATATAATATTTACCTCGATTACACGATAGAACGTGACGTAATAAAATTCGGCATTAATGAAAAAGTTGCATTAATAAATAAGAAGCGGTTTGAAATATTATTCAACAAATATGTTGAACCGCTACACATCTCAAGAAAAAAGTACTGTGAAATTGCCAAAGGGCAAACAACGTCTTTCTTAATCCAACGTTTCAAAATACTAGCTGGGTTTAATCCTGCTGCAGAAAATAGTGCGTTTACACATTTTGTATAATATCTTTCCATTTCCTTCCAAATTTTATAAATTCCATTTCTATGGACAAATTCTTGGATCTCACCTCGGTCCATAAGCCAGTCATTTTTAAATTTGATATTTTTCAATCGATTTGTCACTGTTCCTATAAAACGAATAAAATATTATACACAGGGAATGTGATGTAGTAAACATTTACCTGTTGCTTGAAATCCCAAATCAAGTAGTCGATATAGAAGACGCATTGCCGTAAAATATCGGTCAAAGTAAAAAAAAACTTCGCTTCGATACATATTTAAGTAAATGTATTACTACGGCTGGACTGAAGCCAAAAGTCTATCGCCTAGATCCGTTTTGTCTCCTTGAAAGATTTCAAAATCTACGATCAGTCCAAAATACGTGGTTATCCCAAAATTTTCTAATCCAACTAGGCGGGGTTAGTTTTTTACATACTGTCTGGCTGGACAACGTCCAGTGTAGGGGATCAACTGTTTTCGGCAATGATCGGCACCTGTTTCGCACATTATTTATGATAGGTGGTATTTTCCAAAATAAATTGGTGAGGTCTGCTCTTGTCTCGTTGATATTAATGAAATGTAGGGATCTTCTGAGATTTCTAAATCGGTTTCAAGTTTTTGTATTTCAAATAGCTTCAAGCGAAAGAATTTTCGCCAATACATATCTATTCCATATAACTTTTGAGTGCTTTAGGAGAAGCTTTGAGTTCTTTACCTCGAGTTTGCAAATTATAAATATAAGTGAATGTGACATAAAACATTCTGTTGGAAATTAATTGCACCCAATTTCGTTTTCCTGAATAAGCATATTATTATCAACAATAGAGTCATCAGAACTATCTTCTTTGTCATTCTCATCAAAATGAACTACTTCATTATCCAACATTACGTCGTCGCCCGAATCAGATCCAGATGAATCTAACTATGGGTAAAAAAGGACGTAAATAAGCGAACCGCAATAGAGTTGGGAGAACATTGAGCCCCAAAACAGGTTGCAAAGATAAAGACAGACAGACAAAATTATTTATTATTGACATCAGAGTAATTTCACGTTTGTGTGGGTTGAGTTTACACGATAGGGAAATTTGCACACACGTTTGTGCGTGTAAGTTAATATTGTACTCAAAAATATTTTTTTCTAGTAGGAAGAGGAGTAACACTGAATGTTTTAGGTAAATTTGTTAACATATTTAGTTTTTTATAGTTTATTTTAGTCACTCACTTAGGTATATATTTTTTATAGATCAGTGTCAGATAGGTTTAGGGTTTCCATAAACACAGCAGTTGGAACGCAGTTTTTAATGTTTATAAGTAATATAAACAATATTAAAAGGCCTGTGAGTGAGGGCCATGAGACCCATACCACCACAGTATCCAGAGCTAATCGTAGGAGACGACTAAATCTGGTTAGATCGCTGGACGCATGCGTAAAAAAAACACAAATATTAAAAATGTCAACAAACTTAAAAAAACGGATACCACCAAAATAAAAATGACCCCCCGCTTTAGTACTTGGACACGGGATTGAGGATCGGCATGTGGAACGTGCAGTTACTTAGAAAACCTGGTGCGTTTCGCGGCCTTATCACATGTATGAAAGAGTATCGGCTAGAACTTGTAGTGCTCCAAGAAACTCGATGGCCTAAAAGTGGAGACCATGTGTCAAGAGCTTCACGTTGCTACACAGTGGAGATGAACTCGGAAATGTTGGAGTTGAATTTCTCATTGGGCCACAGGTAAACAATGCTGTAGTAGGTAAAAAGGCCGTCGATAAACATATGTAAGCTCCGCTTGCACATAAGATTAGCCAACCTGTCAATTGTCTGTGTACATGAGCTTACTGATGTAAGCCAACCTCAAGATAGAAACTCAATTTACAATAATTTGGATAATCTGATGGGATCTATACCTGAGCACGATGTCAAATTGGTGATTGGTGACTTAAATGTTATAGAGCTGGCAGAAATCAGGCTGACTTATGCGATATTAAAGGTCCGTACTTCCGACAAGAAACTGCGACCGGAAGTAGCGAAAGAACAGCAAAGCTACGATGGACATTTTCGTACAATTCAGAGAGGTCAAGAGAATTTAAAGCGCATTCTCCTGTGAAGGTCTGATAAATGCAGAAACGCAACGAAAATATCAATATCTTGCCAGAAATAGCATTTTGCGATCTAATTACCAATCTAAAGAAGTAAAAAAGTGTCTGAGATGTTTTGAAAATATCGGTTGTCGATGCTGCCCAGCACATTCTTAGTATAGTAAAAAGTACGCCCAAAAATGATTAGTTTGATGAGGAGTGTCGTCATGCTTTTGAGCAACGAAATATAACCCACAATGAAGCGCAGCCTCGGTTTACAATTACGAGAAGAAATAAAGTAGTTATTTCAATAAAAATAATCTATGGCTTAGAGGCCGTAAACGGCCCTTACCGCGTCTCAGCTGAGACCTTACGACCCAACGATTGGTGTACATTGTAGGTGGTCAGCCCAACGAATGTTTTGCACACAAACGCGTTTTTATGTCATCCAGTTGCATGTTAATTTTTGGTCAACGGCGGGAATCGAACTCGAGATTGCGGCGTGATAAGAAACTCTCTTAACCATTAAGCTACAACCGGCGTTATATAAATAAAAGAGTTATATGAACACCCGTATAATTGTTTACCTCACTCCCATATTGATTGCACCAACATAAGATCGTGGTCCAAATTGCACTGTACAATATATTAACGATATTGGCATTGTTCAAAGACGATTGCAGACCATCTCATTAATCACGAAAAGCGAAAAGTGAATGAGCGACAAATTCATTAGAAAAGACTTCAAATCGTCAGCAAGAGTCAAAAGCCCATAAACCTCAATCTACTCGTAAATATGAGTACAACAGAAAAAAAGGAAGTTATATCTAGATCATTGGATAAACAACTTTAAACAATTATTTAAGTCTGTTTTTGCTAACCCATTGGAACGAGTTTGATTATACCCATTTAAATTGCACCCATTTTTTCATTGCAAATTGTAATAATAACTATAGAGCAGGTGGAGTTGCTGTATTTATTGAGTCTGCTCATAAGTATCAGGTTGTTTCTTTAAATTTTTCTTCAGCTAATTAACGATACATCTAAATAACACTAGTTTTTGTTTTGTTTTAGTTTATAGATTTCATTTCATTTCTATAGATGTCTTTCTTAATGAACTAAATAGTTTCTTTGCGACAGAGAGGTCAAATCATAAAATTTTACTAGGAGATATAAATTTAGACTTAATAAATGAATCAAAATCTAAAGATGATTATTTGTTGTTAACCGCTTCTTATGGATTGGAATCAATTTTGAATTTTGTTACCAGACCAAGCTCAGATACTTGCATCGACCATGTGCTAGTTGAAAGTGTATGATTTGAGGTATGCGTTTGTTCTGCAAAATATGCATATGTGTATAACCGATCATATTACTATCTCGCTAAATTTAAGTTTATTTAATTTTAAAAAAGATGTCCATATATATCAATCAGTACCACAATCTAAAATAAGTTATACTGATTTATCATATAGTTTGTGTTGTTGTGATTGGAGCTTAGTTTATTCAACGGAAGACCCTAATGAGGCTTATGCAAATTTTGAAAATAAATTAATATCCGAAATAAAAAAACATACTTTTAAAATAAAAAGAAATAGCAAATCTAAAAAAATCAAGCCTTGGATTACGTCTGCGCTTCTCAATTTAGTTACTTACAAAAATAACTTAGCCAAAAAATTGGCAAGAAATAAAAACAACCAGGTTCTAATTAAAAAATTTAAAGTTATAAACCTTAAATTAAAAACGTTGATACCAATCACAAAAGAACGGTATTTTAAAACTAAATTTAATGAAGCAGCAGATTTAAAATCAAAATGGAAGGTTGTTAATAATTTTTTAAACAATGTACCTAGCACAAATATCATCTCGTCGATTGATACAGGTGATAGTAAAGTAGAAACTATTCCGTTAAATATAGTAAATATGTTTAATGACCATTTTATTAAAATACCATATGATATTTTGCAGAATAGTCAAGAACAGTATTTCATTGATGACTCGGTAAAAGATACCATGTTGCACTCACGCATAACTAACCTGAATTTTTTTTTGTTTCCTGTGAGTGTTAATGAAGTTCTTGCCGTTGTTAATGATTTAAAAAACACTTATTCTTGCGGGATGGATGAAATTTCGCAATTCGCATATTTCATTAAAAAACATTATTCTCAGTATTGTGTATGTGTTAGTATATTTTTAATCAATCTTTTTCTAAGGGCGTTTTCCCTGACAAACTAAAGATGGGTATTGTTAAACCACTTTTTAAGAAAGGAAATCGTTTAGATATTAATAACTATCGTCCAATCACACTTCTAAGTACAATTTCAAAAATTTTTGAAAAACTTATCATAACTAGACTTTTGGATTATCTGGATAGAATAAATTTTCTTGACAAACGGCAGTATGGATTTATAAAAAACTCATCTACTGAAAAAGCAATTTTATCGTTCTTAACACCTCTACATGATCATTTAAATAACCATTTAAAATCAGCTGCTTTCTTCATAGACATTACCAAAGCATTTGATACAGTCAATCATAATATCTTACTATCGAAACTATACTATATTGGTGTTAGAGGAGTTTCTCTAGGTTTGTTTAAATCATATCTTTTGAATCGAAAGCAACGTGTATGTATAGACACTGTCTACAGTGATGAGAAGATAGTGAATATTGGAGTACCGCAAGGATCAGTGTTGGCACCTCTACTTTTTTAAGTATACACTAATTCCATATTTTCACTTGAATTAAAAGGCAGTATTGTAGCGTTTGCCGATGATATGAAGTAAATACAAAAAAAAAAAAAAAATATATTATAACCATCGACACCCTAATTATCCCTTAAAAACTATCTGATAGTCTAGAATTTGAAAGAACAAAAACTATATGGCAAGGGGATTCAACTAGAGGGTTTACATTAAATTACATAGAAATGGTGTTGTTTGAAAATAGAGGTTCAAGGTGAGCTTTACTGTTTACAATTTATAACTTTCTATATGGATGATTCAACCAACAAGTGTAGGAAGCGAAATATCTTGGTTACATCGTTTTCAGACTTCACCCAGTCTGGTTCATGTTCGATTAACCGATAATATCCACACTTTATAATTTGTTTGAAAACAAGTTGACGCCCTATTTCTGAAACTATATGGGGTTGAACATGACTGGGATTTCAGACATCTCTTATGTACTTATTAAGGATTAGCTGATCCAATCATAACTATAGTTATTGGCGGTACTTCTCAGTAACCCAATCATCAAATCCTTGCATTCCTAAATTTCCACAACCTAATAGTCACTCTGGCAGCATATTTTATTAAGACTCGATACAATCCTACGGCCAGTGAATCCAAAGTAATTCCATAATTTTTGGTTGATGTTGGAACAAATATCAAATTTTTTTAATTGATTATTTCGGAACTATCTGCTTACCCTAATTGCTTATTAAAATCGTGTTCGATGTAAGTGAGATTTTTGTTAAAAAAAGATCCATGACAATGGTAAGCAGATAAGCTGATAATATTGATGGCCAAAAACATACGAAGTATTATTGGCAAACCAGTACCACAACTACGACTGCATATTTACTGCAAGAATATACCAGATGTTCAATTCCTGGTACATTGATCAGCTCATGCTGCTGGGTTAGCTGAACAAGATGTTGAACTGAAAACAATACACATAATCATATATTCAAATTACCTGGTAAATTGTGATTTTCATTTACCGATAATTTCAAATCAATCGGTAAAGTACCATGTATTCATGCCAATTAAAGGAGAATTGAGATCTAATTCTTCATGTAAGGTATTATTATAGTTAATGGCTGTATCTTGTTCGTTCTGTAACACCAATGAGAATAGTAACTATATACCTTACAGCAATTAAAATAAATATTCGTATTGCTAAGAAAACTACCATATGTTAATGCCCATATTTAAAGAGAAAAATACAAAATCAATTTAAATATTTATTTATTTATGTCAACACGAAGTTAACATCTTGTAAATAGAAAATGAATTATCAAAATGTTAAGACAACCTGGATAGAAGGCTAGTTAATCTGGTTGCATTTTTGACGACCCATCATATGCAAGACACTGCTTTGCTATTGATGTATGATTGGGTCACCGGTCAAATAAGATATTTTGTACTACCATGAACAGTCGATATTCCAATCTATAAGTTCCGCTTTTGAATGAGATTGTACAACCGACCATTTGTATGTTAATGCGCGCACTGCTCAATAATGCAAGCCAATCGATTGATGAAAAGTCAGTTTACAATGGAGAGTAAATGAAATACGTTACAATAGCTTATGATCTCTGGTAGGTTTTGTTATTTATTTGTAACGATAGCATCCACTTGGTAACATAAACACATCCTTACGTAAAAAAGCTCGACGGCAAATTGACTATGTGTTGATTTCAAAAGGGTGGGCTCGGTTGACAGTGACAAACGTGGACAGTGAGGGCAATGAGAATATGTCCAATACGATTCTCTGACGATGATCTGATAAGTTTTTCTGAACTAGCTATCACCTAAGTGAATTGAACTCTGTTTGAGATGAATTGAAAACTTTGGGAACAACTTGAGCTCATGTAGTTAAAAATAAGCCAAAATTATTGATCTGGTGATTAGTGTTGTCTTGTTGCGTAACAAAGATGTACGGATGTGAGTGTAAAACCGTTGGCGGATAAGTACTTAAATCATTAGGACAGATATTCAATGCTATTTGTTGGCGTATTATGACATCCCTTTGACTTGCGGCTATAGATCCGATTTACGTACAGCCATCTGCACATTTCATAGCTCTAAGCTAACCTTTCGTGCTGACATGAAAGATGGGTTGGCTTATGAATTCTAAACTCTAAAAGGGACTCACAGATATGTTCATTCACACCATCGTTTTAAATCAGACGGTGAAAAATCTGTTTTGCATCCTGCCCCTATCGAAAACGATAAAATCGTTATCGGCGTGACAGAAACCGGTGGAGTCAGATTGTTGAAGCGATTCGGGTTAGCAAACGCTCGACACATGATGGCTGCTTTTTTATATAAACATATTTTTTAACCAGATGTGAATTTAATGTCCGCCCCATAATCTTTTTTTAAAATTTCGTTCCATTCGCCAAATAATAGATGCATTGACCAAAACGATGTATTGAATTGACATTGCTGGAAAAACGAACGGAGTATATAGGAAAATATTATTTACTAAAATATGTTTCATTGTAATATATTTTGTTCATGCTTATTGTTGTGTGGCAACAAAACATAAAATCAACAAGCATAGGACAGAATGAACAGAAAAATCACTTCCTCAATTTTCGGTGATGATTTTCATCTTCTTTGTGTTTTCACAGAGAAAATAATCTTTTCAAATTTTGTTCGTTGTTGTTATTTTATGTATTGATCTATGTATGGAGGTTTGCATTTTAAAATGATTTACGAGGTTGATCAAAAAGAAGAGTAATCATCCCTGTATTAAATTTAATAGGAGATAACCAACAGACAAACAAACAATGGGTATATACAAAAGTATCCTTAGTGTTAGCTGTGCTTTTTTATTATTTATTATTAAAGTTGGCTTTAACCCTTTAAGGTTCCGCACTCAATGCCACAAAGAGCCCATGGTACAAACCTAGGATTTCAAATAACACTAAGGCACGCTCTGCAACCTTACCAAACAGAGTTTGAACCAGGGCAGAAAAGACAGTAGAGTTTGACACTAGGGATCTCATGATAAATTTACGCTATCATAATGCGATGCAGATGACTTTTGAAACGGTCACTGCCAGTAAGTTTTGAAACCAATATTCTCTTCCTTTTAAAATGAAAAAATGTAATTGGTCAGCTTCGGGTTAGACCATCTGACAAAGTATTTCGCCATACCACAAGTAGGGCTAGCTGACCACGTCAACTTTAAATTTGATAGAGCAACGGTTTTAATTGTTTTTTTTCGCTATTTAAAGAGGTAAAGGAGTAACTGGTTAAAAATTTCTGAATTTGTATTGCCCGTATTATCACGATGAGCACCAACCAACATGGCCGATACCTTATTATTATAACCAACGAGCATCATAAATTTCTTACAATCCTCGACCAGTTTAGAGCTGATTAGAGGATTGTTAAGGGAGTTAAAGACAGTTTTACTATCCGTACAAAATTATAATCCCTTTGTGGCCAGGGAAATCGCACAGCGAGTAACCGCAATTAGTTCCGTTTGATGAATAATATAGGTTCCCAAACTGCCAAAGATGCGATGGACAGTACTAGCCAAAGCCAGCATTTTTGTCAACTTCCGACAAAGCTCGTTTAAATTCATTAAGGATTGATGTATTGCCTGAAAGAGAGCCGAAAGCTAGTACATAGCTAGCTATGAAAATAATTTAAATCAATCACCTTCGATGAATGACACATTTTCTAGAAAAGTTCATGACCTAATACAGAACAAAGTCATAACTATCCTAAAATCAATAATCTTATCACTAATTTGAAGTATTTATTACATACATGGAGTTTTAAGTAAGGTTTCAAATGCATATGAAAGGGTTTTTTGCATTCTTTTAGACTTCAACGTTTTGCCTTTCGCTTTAGTTGACAAAACAAGAAATGGGTGCACTATTTAGATATTAAACTGGTCTAATGAAGAGATATTTTTAAGTACTTGCATCTTAGTCTGAATCTTCTAGAATAAACGTGCCTGATATGTGTTTAAGATTACTCTTGGAAATTATACCACAACTGATTCAAAAGCACCTTTATTAACACATGGACCTACTGAACGGTGGGATTGAAATTAATTCGTGTTGGCCCTTAAAGCAGACCTTAAGCAATTTCTCTGCAACCTTGGAATACAAGGCTTCGAAAGACTGTGATTCCTAAAGGGAAATCTTCAAAACGTACAAATACGAATTAATGCCAAAACAAGAGCTTGGAGATTCTTCTGCAGTAAAATACAATACGCATCTATGGCATTTTTTTTTCTACCATAACAAGCCTTGTTCAAAGACTGAATGGATCCTACATCACAATCAGTAATAAACTATTAGAACTCTAATTAGAAATTCAGTTTCAAGGCTGTTCAGTATTTGCCACTGACCAGCAAAAGAATGTTCTAAATTCAAGCTTTGTATCTTTATTAATAAACTAGCGTACAATTATATGGGCCATAAATATTTTTTCTGGATATTAAGTAAACTGTTGAGATAATCTTACATTAATTCAAATTTACCGTAATAAATGACAACATGAAATTGTGCCGAATTCGAAATTATTGCAGATCTGATATTCAAGCCTAAAACAGGGATACATATCCCTGTTTCATTGTGGTCCTCTTAAAACATAAACTATTGAGGTTCTATCGAGAAATAGCTTGAGTTTAGAAAATACACAATGATACCCTTTGACATATAGAGGGAGCCTTTAACAATGTTAGTCTCTGCTGGAACGGTAACTTGGGACCTAGTTAGGCCAAATGCTAATAGACTGGATCATGCTAGGTAATCTGCTGTAATGCACAGCATATGGTGCCTCACTTCATGTAAGACGTAGTTTATAGAGGAAATGAAGAGATCACTAAATGATAGATGGATCAATATCTATACATATATGCCGTTTCATTTTTAGTTTTGAGCACCGGTGAGAATTAAATTCGAGACTGCTGTGTGATGAGAGAGATTATTTTAACCTCTAAGCTATAAAAAGCGATTTTATTCATTAAAAATATGTTCTGAATTGAAAAGTTATGTCTACGATTTACATTTTCGGAGCATAATCAATAAATTTGTTGTATGTTTAAAGGCCTATGATAAAGAAATAACTAACGCAAAAAGGACAAGTTTTTTTGTTACATCCTTTCTTTACCATTTTTTCAGATCATTTATTTTTACTTATTTAATTTTGTGTTTTATTTTCTGTAAACTTACTTTCCGTTAACCTTTTTTATTCTTACACAAACACAATGTACTTATGCCACATATACTTATTTATATATTGTTATGTTACACTTTACAAGAAGTAAATACAACTCTCACAAAAGGATATCATAATGCTTATAAATATACTATACGATACTATGTTAGTCGATATTTTATCGGGTTGTATGCTGAACCAACTAGGCCTGACGCCTTTATTTAGTCTCACTCCAGCTCCCTTAGTCCATATCATTTATTATGTCACTTAACAAGGAAGTTAGAATATGCCTGAATATTACACTGAAAAAAAAATGATTTGGGTTATCTACCTACTGTGGTGAGTTGAATTATATAAAATAAAGTTCTGCGTGCAGAATAGCAATCCCCTAAATGTGATGAAAACCGATGCGCTTTTTTTATATGATGTCCAATATAGCAGATTGGTACGCCTACGCAGACTTGCTTAAAATAAATGAGGTAAACTTCGAATACAGTGCAGTAACTTTTTGGAAACTCGGGAACCTATGCTTACTGCAACACACACATATAAATATATATATTTTAATTCAGATTATTTTTAAAGTTATTAGCCTTATCCCTTAACGAGGCACTTTAAGTTGGGTCGACGTGGATACTCAAGCGGTTGCGAAATTTTTCTGTTATACCTTCAAAACCTCGCGCTTTCAAATAACTTACGATATTAATCAAAAAATTGATTGAGGAAAGCTTCTGTACATTACCTTCGCCTAATGGTACAGTTACTTCACAGAACAGAGTAAATTATTGCTTTTCATCCACCTTCTGGTAGCGATATTTTTTTATCGTTAGTTCTTTCGCATGTGTTAGTTTGGTAGACCTAATGGGAGATATTATGTTATGCAGGTTTAATTACCCAAAAGCATTCCTTTAAAGTTCTTTCCAAAATACTGGCTTTTCACCTGATATATATATATATATATATATATATATATATATATATATATATATATATTTATATATATATATATATATATATATATATATATATATATATATATATATATATTATACATATATATATATATATATATATATATATATATATATATATATAAATATATATATATATATATATATATATATATATATATATGTATATATATATCATATATATATATATACATATATATATATATATATATATATATATATATATATATATATATATATATATATATCATATATATAAATATATACATATACATATATATATATATATATATATATATATATATATATATATATATATATATATATATATATATATATATATATATATACATATATATATATATATATACAAATATATATATATAGATATATATATATACATATTTGTATCATATATATATATATATATATATATATATATATATATATATATATATATATATATATATATATATATATATATATATTTATATATATATATACATATATATGTATATATATATATGTGTATATATATATATATATATATATATATATGTATATCTATATATATATATATATATATATATATATATATATATATATATATATATATATATATGACGAGGCAACGTTAAAGAGCGACGGTAATGTGAATAGGCATAATTTACATTATTGGAATGACGTGAATCCACATTGGATGCGTTGCGTTGACCATCAACATCGTTGGAGTCTAAATGCTTGGGCTGGAATAGTTGAATCTCGCCTAATTGGACCTTTTTTTTTGATGGAACACTAACTACACAAAAATTGTGAATTTTTTATTACAAGATTTTCCCAATTTATTGGAAGACATTCCATTGCGAGTAAGGCAAGAAATAAGGCTTCAGTTGGATGGTGCGTCTCCTCATTTTGGTAAAGTTGCCCAACAACAACTTAATTTAATGTTTCCAATAAATGGAATGGAAGAAGTGGCCCTACTCCTTTTCCAGCCAAATCACCGGATTTAACATGCCTGAACTATTATATTTATGGGGAAAAGTGAAAGACTTAGC